>CAKNYM010052023.1:48379-74976 GCA_932195095.1 Andricus curvator
TATTATATATATTATATATATATATATAATATATAAAAATTTTAATGATTAGAAAGTGAAAAATAAAATATTAAAAATAAATCAGGCGGCGAGAATCGAGCCCGCAGCCTCTGCGCACAAACCGGGCGCCCCGGTTTGCCCGAGAAACAATTTTTTTATAGCCTTTTTTCTGAAAACTGGCCAAATATTGGGTTCTAGGTATTTCACAACTTTACTTTGTGTCCGTGACCTTTCTTCACACAAAGTATGAATCAAAACAAAAAACACCACCTCTGACCTTCCCCCTGTTAACAAGGTGTTAACCACTATAGTGATTTGAACTCTCTTCAAGTAATTCCCAAAAATTCCATTGAATTCTTTCGAATTCCCTTGAATCCTGACGAATTATTCCAAATTTTCTTAGATTCATTTGATTTACTTGAATTCTTTCAAATTATATTGAACTCTTTTGAATAGAATTTAATTTTTTTGAATTTCCTAGAATTCCTTTGAATTTCCTTTAATTTTTTCGAATTACCTTGAATTTTTTCTAATTTTTTTAAATTCCCTTAAAGTATTTTGAATTTACTTGAATTCTTTCAAATTTCATTGAATTCTTTTGAATACTCTTCAATTCTTTCGAATTTCCTAGAATTACTTTGAATTCCCTTTAACTCTTTCGAATTTCTTTGAATTCTCTTTAATTCTTTTGAATGCGCTTATACCTGCTACATATATTCAATGTGACATATAAACAAGTTTCATGCATTTCTTTGTAATTAAATTCTCTTGAATTCCTCCAAATTCCATAAAATTATTTCTAATTCATTTCAACTCTTTTGAATTCCAAAAAATTCTTTCCAATTCCCTTGAACTTTAAATTTCCTTGAATTATTTTAAATGCCCTTGAATTCTTTTAAAATCCCTTGAATTCTTTCGAATTCGCTTTAATTACTTTTAATTCGTTTTAATTTCTTTGAATTCCCTTGAATTATTTCTTTGAATTCCTTCTAATTCACTTGAATTCTTTTGAATTCCCTTCAATTGCTTTGAATTCCCTTGGGTTCTTTTGAAAATGCCCTTGAATTCTTTCGAATTCGCTTTAATTACTTTTAATTCGTTTTAATTTCTTTGAATTCCCTTGAATTATTTCTTTGAATTCCTTCTAATTCACTTGAATTCTTTCGAATTTCCTTGAATTCTGTCAAATACCCTTGAATTCATTCGAATACCCTTGAATTCTATCGAACTCAAAAATTCTTCTCAATTTTTAAAATTCATTTTGTCTTTGAATTTTTTTTAATTCTTTGGATTATTTCAAATTTTTTTGAAATTCTTTTGAATTGGCTTGAACTGTTTTAAATGCCCTATATTCCTTTGAATTTCCTTGAATTCTTTTGAATTTTCTTGAATTATTTTGAATGCCCCTGCATTCCTTTGAATTTCCTTGAATTTTTTGAATGCTCTTGAATTCTATCGAATTCGCTTTAATTGCTTTGAATTCCCTTGAATTATTTCAAATTTCTTTGAATTCCCTCAATTTATTTCGATTTCCCTTGCATTCTTTTTAATGCCCGTGAATTTATTTAAATATCCTTGAATTCTTGCAAATGCTTTGGATTATAAAATTTTTTTCAAATTCTCTTAAATTGGCTTGAACTGTTTTGAATGCCCTGTATTTCTTTGAATTCCCTGGAATTCTTCTAAATGCCTTTGAATTCTATCCAATTCCCTTGAATTTTTTTAAACCAAGTAATGCCTTTTACACATGTTAAATATGCCACTACCAAGTTTCATGCATTTCTTTATACTTAAATTATTTTGAATTCTTCTGAAGTCCTTTAAATCTATTAAATTCTTCTGAATTTTTTTGAATTTTTTAAATTATTTTTAATTATTTTTGATTCTCTTACATAATTGGGGCATTTTTTCTCAAATGTACCTACCCCAAAAATCGAACTTTCTTGTATCTTTTATCGGACTCAAACCCCACAAAGCATTGTACTATCTATGGGATGGTATTTTATGGGGAAAAGTTTCTGTTATTTGGGAAAATATTCAGCTAAGGGAAAGGGGTGAAATCTTTGCATTTTTTGTTTGAGTTTGACCTTCAACATTTTTTTTTGTTCTCAAAATAAAGCTTAAGATTTTCACTTTTTGGTTTAAGAGAAATTAAATATTGTCCATTCTGTTTCAGGGAAATCGTCTGTTTCCAAAGTGGTGTACTCTTTTAAAATTAATAAAGAAATTTCATTTACTACAGTTTCAATAGTATTTTTCGCGCTTTTCAGTGCTCATAAGCATTTTTTGAAAAAAATATTATTTGACCTTCAAAAATGAAAGTTATATATTTTTTGTCCTTCACGGCTTTAAAAGTGAGAATACTAACTCTTATTAAAAAAAATTAATTAAAAAAAGGGTGGATCTTAAAAAAAATTCAATTTTTTTTATTTGAAAAAATGGGAGTCAAGTAGTAAATTTGGTTGGAATAGGTTGTAACGATTCGATAGACCGTACAAAAATCTATCGAAAACATGTATAGGTCGGAAAAAGAGTCTGTCCGTACAAAAGCCAAAAATTCCACACCCTCCATTTCGGTAAATATTTGTTCAAATAATAAAAAATTTTCAGCATGAAAAAGCATAATAAAATAAAATAATTATAAAAGAGTGCAGGCAGCGAGAATCGAACACGCAACCTTCCGGCTATTAAGCGGAAGCGCTACATCCTGAGCTACCGGTCGTTCGGAAGTGTTTTTCCCAAAACTTTATGTCGCATGTGGCGAATATTTCAAAGTCGATTCTCTCGAAAACGGCGAAAAATCACACATTACTGCTTTGGCGATTTAATACTCAGGTAATGAGCTTTTTCATTTAAAAAAACTGTGAACCGAAACAAATATTCACAATTGGCGGTCTTCCCTTGTTAAAGAGCCCATTTTATTATTTTTTGAGTACAAACGTTTATATACTATTTCATTTTTTTATACCATTTCATTCTTTTATTATTTTCTCTTTTTCTTTTGCTTTTAATCCTTTGATATTGTTCCCTGTTTTGCCAAGTACCAAGTGTCGAGAGAATATAATTCGACTTGTGTGGGATGCGTTAACATTGAAATGGAATGTATCGAAGAAATGGGAGGGGGAGGGTTTTAAAAGGTAAGAAAGGAGTAAGTTTACGAAGAACTTTGCGTGGAGACGATCGAATTAGGCAAATCCATCGCGAATTCAAGATAGAATCGCGACTCGATCCGCCATTCGATACGACGAGCGTCGCATTCGAGATAAGACTCTTTCCAGATATTTTACGATCGAGTCCGACGATTTCGTGGCGTGGGTGGAGGCCTTCGAAATCAAATTTACGGCATGTTTCTTGGTAAAGGACTAGAGGTGCATGTTTGATTTTTGTATTGTGATAATACGAAGTAAATCATCGTAAATTTCGCAGTTACGAATTGCGTCTTCACTCTCTAAATCTGAATTAGTAGAATACTGCTAATTCCAATAGCGCCGATGAAGAGAATTTTATTGAAATCAAATAATAAATTATTAAATACATGGAAAAATACAAGAAATGTGAAAAATGTACATTTTCCAAATTTTGTAAATTAATTTAATTAAACCTTCCTCAATTTAAAAATGTCTAATGCAATGTTCTAATCAATTGTCCGGATATGTGTGTGTGTCTGTGGATGTGCGTGTGTGTGTGTGTGTGTCACACTTTTTTGTGAACGCGATAGCTTGAAAACTGTTGCAGATAAATAATTGATGAAATTTTGAAAGCTTATATTCCCCAATAATATCTTGAAACTGACCGAAGGATTTCTAAAAATATTTATTGCATTCTTTTTAGCACTCAATGATATTTTAAAAATCGGTTTTTTATAGTAAAACTTTTTTCATTAGCATAATTCGAAGTTGATGCAAGAATATAAAAGATTCCTTTGTTCGAGACGAATTGATTGACCTATAATATTAATACATTTTATTAAAGAGTAGGGAAGTTATCGTCATTTATATTATATTTAAAATCGATTTTTATAGTAAGCGTTTTTTCATTCTCATAATTTAAAGTTGATGCGAGAATAGAAAGGATGTGTTGATTTCGAGACGAATCGATTGACCTATAATATTGATACAGAACTGCGACATAGAACATAATGCATTAGAAAACCCAATTGAAAAAGTCTATGTCACTGAGGTTAGAGATATAATTAAGAACTTAAAAAACGGTAAGGCTGATGATATATACAGTATTAGCGCTGAAATGCTTAAATACGGTGGCGAGTACATACCTCACAGGTTGTGCGAATTGACAAATTTATGTATCGAGATGGGAGAAGTCCCAGACGATTGGAGAAAAGCGATTATCGTACCAATATACAAAAGAAAGGGAGAGAAAAGCAACTGCAGTATTTACAGAGGTATCAGCTTACTAAGTACCGTAAGTAAAATATACTCAAAAATACTTATTCGTAGGGTAATGGAAATTACAGAAGAAAATATATGGGAAGTCCAAAGTGGATTTATGCCAGGAAGATCATGTACAGATCAGATATTTAGCCTAAGACAGATCACAGAAAAAAGCTTGAGAGTAGGAAAGAAAGTTTTCTGTGCATTTGTTCACGGAAAAAAGTAGATAGTAGTTATTAGATTCACTTTTATGTATTGTTAACTTGAAGTTTACTTGTTCGCATTGCACAAGAAATAATTCAAATAGTTTTTGATAAGTGATCTCAAAATATATAAAACCTTAAAGTCAGCATTACTACTTCAAATTGTAAAAAGAAAGATTACTATAACAAGTAGCTTCAATAACTATTTGAAATAGTACAGTTGAACATGTAAACTGCATGAATAACTAATTTTCATAGTAAGCAAAGAATTGTGAGTTTGACTTTTGCAAGTGATTTCGATCCGCTCTTTCGCATTGCAATAAGCACTGCGCGAGATTGTCAGCCTTACTATTTGAAACTAGTAGTCGTGCGCGCGCCAAGGCGCGCGCCTACTAATTTTTGTTATGAAAAAGAATAAACCAAATACTTATTTTTTCTATGTTATATTTATATTTAATTAATGTTACAAAATATTCGTAAAAAATAATTAGAAGGCACTACAGGATGATGTTGAAGCTAAAGGAGTAATGGATTTCTCATAATTTATTTGTAGGTAAATTCTGTCACCGTTATCATCTTGAAAAAATTGTGAATATAATTATAATTCAATTTATTATAATCGGCTCTTAAATTTGTTTAACACTTAACTTATTTATAAATTATATTGGCGTAATACATTTTTTATTTTATAAATTAAAAGAAATGTTATTTATAAAATAAATTGTGAATTATTCGTTTTAACATGTATATGAGCATATAAATTTCAAAATGATAAATACTGCGAATAATATTAATTTTCATTATTATATAAGCTTTACAAAGTTTAAAAAAATGAATGATACATAGAATAGTGGCAGTAATTACCAATCTTTCAGTTTTCAAGAAATATGATAACAAATTTTTAAATTGTCTATTTGCTCCGCAATTATTGCTGTTTATACTCTATAGTAATCCATTCGCCACTAATATTTTATTATGCATTGAGAGATGTGGTGAATTTTTTTCATGAAAAATTAATTTTTTAATTTTTATCATAAATGATGCACGTTATTACGAAAAAGTAAAATGTATTTTAGTATAACTTTTTTATACATGAACATTTTTGTATGAACATTTTTATCGTATCTGTTGTTTACGTCAAAATGATTAAATTCTTTTATTATAAGAAGAAAATTATCCTGTCGATAGAACTTTCCATGCCTTTATAAACGTTACAGTATCTTTCTTATTAAAAACTAAATTAAACAAAAACTTTTCAAACAATATATTTTTTTTCCTTCTGCGAAAATCTGTCAATTTTTTATTCTTCAAAAAATCTATAGTGGTTGATAAATTCGTGTTTTTAATTGGAAAATAGTGTCTTTAGTGTCTTTTTTTTCAAAATAGTAGCAAAACAGCGTCATCGCTTGAAAAAAGTGTCAAATAGTGTCAATTTGAGCCCGAGGCCTGAATTTGCAGTTTATTATTCTAAGGGCGACTACAGCCTAATTTATTTAAGAATAGTGACCTATTCAAACCGAAAAAAGCAGAGAAATTGCCCTACAAAAAACGTCGGATTGAAAATTATTCGAAAGTATTGTATTTTGAATGCGAAGTTGTCTAAAAGCAGATGTCCAGAGAATATCTCGGGAGTGCGCAGCAATAATTTTTAATTCGACGTTTTTTGCAGCAAGACTCATTTCTAATACAAAAAGTGACTTAAAGTAAATATGTGCATCAATAGTGTGACTGATGTTCTTTTGGATTTGAAAGTATTTCGAAAAATTCAATTCATAAAACTTCAAAGAATTAAAGTTAAAATTTAAAACATGGAAATAAATTGGAAAAAATTTAAAACTCCAAAAAATGTAATTGATTTTAGTAATTTTAAAATGATTTTGGAAAAATACAAGGGAATTCAAAAGAATTTTATTGAATGTTGAAGAATTCAAAATGAGGTTAAAACACTTCAAGACGAATTAAACACAAACTGAAAAAAATCTCCATTGAACAGAATAGAATTATTGATTTAATTCAAAATAATTCAGGTAAATCAACAAAATTCGAAAGACATAATAAAATAATTCTGAATGAATGAGTAACAATTCAGGGTAAATTCAAATTAATTGCAAAACATATTTGAAAATCTCTACAAATCTGTGAAAACCTAAAAAACCCCTCACTTCTTGTTAATGAATTGCTTAAAGTACAGTGAAATATTATAAAATGCCGTGAAATTATATGAAATTTTAAAGTATTTTCTTGAATCCTGGAAAATTTTTGAAAATACCTTGGGAGTTTTTAAAATCCATTAAAATCATTGAAATCTTCGGAAATCGCATAAAATTCATTTAAATATTCTAAAATATATTGAAACCTCGCAAGTCCTATGAAATAGTTTCATATATTCCAAAGTTGTAAACAAATTCTTTAAACTCTCAGAAAAATTTGTTCATTCCTCTTAAAGTCATTCAAAGCCTTTAAAATTCCATAAAAAATTAATAATATCTTGAAAGTGCATTAAAGTCTTTAAAAATAGTTTATAATATTTTAAATCATTTCAAATCCTATTAGGTTACCGAAATAAATTCAAAATTGCTTGAAATCTTTTGATATACCCTAAAACCTGGCATAGGTCCTATTAAATCGATCTATATTTTCGAAATTTTAGAAAACTCTTCGATACAATACCCCATGAAAATTTTGTCAAATGTCTTGAAAATGCTTTAGAATCTTTTTAAATCTCTAAAATATTTCAAATCCTCTGAAACCAATTGAACATTCCTTAGAATCTTTTGAAATACTGTTAAAGTTATCAAATCCTTTCAAACCTTTGGAAATCAATTGAAACATTTTAAAGCTCTTGAAAATGCTTTAGATCTTCTAAAATACCATAAAATAATTCAAATCCTATGAGTAACATTAAATTACTGAAATCATTTCAAAAATTCATAGGATCTTTCAAAATACCCTAAGATATTTAAAATCCTTCACAATATTTTAGACCTTCTTGAAATTTTTTTAACTCTTCAAAATCCCTTGCAATTTTTAAAAGCACCATAAATTATTTCCAATCCTTTGAAACTCTTTCAAATTATTGAAATCTTTAAAAATCACTTGAAACTTTTTAAAGCTTACGAAAATGTCTTGACATCTTTTAAAATACTCTTAAAGTTCTTAAATCCTTTACAATTTTTTTAAATTCCTCAAAATTATTGAAATCTCTTGGAAATACTTTGGAGACTGTTAAAATATCCTAAAATATTTCAACCCCTTTAAAATCTGTTGGCATTCATTGAAATTATTGACATCTCTTTCAAATGCTTTGGATTCTTTTCAAATGCCCTGAAATATTCCCAGTCTTTTTTTTCAAATTCCATCAAATTATCAAAATAAAAATAAAAATTCCTTGGAATCTTTTAAATTTAAATTACTCCAGAATATTGCAAATCCTCTGAAATCAATTAAAGTACTGAAATCAAATGAAAAATCCTTGGAATCTTCAAGAAACCTCTAAAAGTTTCCAAATTCTTTACATATTTTTCAAATCCCTTCAAATTGTTTAAATCTCTTGGAAATACCTTGGATTCTTTTGAAATACCCTAAAATATTCCTAATCTTCCAAAATTCCTTAAAAAATCCTTTCGAATCAATTCAATTACTAAAATCGGTTGAAAATTCCTTGAAATCTGTTAAAATACCCTAAAATATTTCAAACCCTTTAAAATCTGTTGGCATTCATTGAAATTATTGACATCTCTTTCAAATGGTTTGGATTCTTTTCAAATGCTCTAAAATATTCCCATTTTTTTTCAAATATCTTCAAATTATCAAAATAAAAAAAAAATTCCTTGGAATCTTTTAAATTACTCCAGAATATTGCAAATCCTCTGAAATCAATTAAAGTACTGAAATCAAATGAAAAATCCTTGGAATCTTCAAGAAACCTCTAAAAGTTTCCAAATTCTTTACATATTTTTGAAATCTCTTCAAATTGTTTAGATCTCTTGGAAATACCTTGGATTCTTTTGAAATACCCTAAAATATTCCCAATCTTGAAAAATTCCTTAAAAAATCCTTTTGAATCAATTAAATTACTAAAATCGGTTGAAAATTCCTTGAAATCTGTTAAAATATCCTAAAATATTTCAAACCCTTTAAAATCTGTTGGCATTCATTGAAATTATTGACATCTCTTTCAAATGCTTTGGATTCTCTGACATACTTCTATTCAAACCGAAAAAAAATAATTATTCGAATGTGTCACTCTAAGGAAATGGAGAATTCAATCCTATAGGGAAAGTACAACTGAAACGTACACGAGTTTCACAAATGATATTTAATATGATAAATATAATTAAATCATGATAGAAATCACAGTTACAGAGCGTAAAAATGATTAATTTGAAAATTTCTTGTTTGCGTAAATAGTTTAAAACAGACTACCACCACAATTGAGGTTATGGTTCATTACTTCTTTTACAGACTTTACCGTGAAACGGTTGGTAACACTGAGCCGCGCATTACCAAATACGAAAAAACACGTGACGTATTATTATCGAACTCGAACTAAGTGATTCCGAAAAGACCACCTTGACATGCGCATGCTTCGATAGAATGGCGCTTATTGGTTCTAGTTCGCATCCTCATTGGGAATTCAAATACGGGCGCGTACTACAGCCAATCAACTATATTACAATTCAAACATGCGCATATAAAGGCGACTCAGTTAGCATCACTGATTTCAAATGCAGCACCACACACAGACACACACTACTGTTGAATATGAGCGGCCTACAGCAAGCAAACGTTACCACCGTGTTACTCTCGAAAATCGTCAGAATCGAAAACGACAATATCGTTTAGAGATTTTATATTAAGGATTGTAAGTGAGTTCAGTGGCACAACTAGAAACGTGTATAGGCCCCCTCCGCAACATTTTTTAGGTGGTCCGCTTGAAATTAAAAAAGGACGACTTATAACTTGCTTATCAGTAAAACAACTATTTTACAAACAAACAAACAAATATATATACAGGGTGTTTTTTTTAACTTGAGACATTGAAATATCTCATAAAATAAGCATCCTATGAAAAAAATATCCGTAATAAAACATTTTTATTTTCGAGGGGGAAAAGCAACTATGAAAAAATTTACCCCACCCCACCCCCAGGATGCAGGAGTGGGGGTAACTTTTTAATTTCAAATGGGAACCTCAATTTTTTATCACAGATTCAGATTCTCCTTTATAAAACACGTAAGTTTTATTCGAAATTTTTTTTGTTTAAATTACAAAGTTACCCCCATTCCTGCCCCTGGGGGGGGGGGGGGTAAATAGATATTTAGATGTCTCGAGTTAAAAAAAACACCCTGTATATATAAATATATATTTTATAAAATAGAAACTATTTTATAATGTTTTCTCATTTGTCATAATATTAGTTGAGATGATAATTATAAATAAACATAGTGAACAACTCTACTTTATACTTCAGTACTGTTTTTTTTTGTTTTGTACAAAATTTTCAGAATTTAAAAATATTCTGAAGAATTATATGAAAAAGAATACTTTTTTTACATTATTTATACTATGGAATTTTCCGCTTATGATATTTTTAATTTCTTATAGCACTAAAAACGACTAGGGTCGTACTTGATTAAGCCACCCAGTTTCAAATATTATATTATTTGGAAGAATTTTTTTTTTTTTTAGTAGAATAATGCATTGTTTTCGACGTATCATTTTTTGATACATTAATTAAAAAATAATTTGTAATAAAATTTTAGTTCAAATAGATTTCCAATTTTACCGTAGTAATAATTTTTTTAATCTTTTCACATTGATATTTGTAGAAATTACTATCATTTGATGAAAAAAATATATATTTTCTCATTTTTTTTCAGATTTTTAACAACAATAAAATCTACCATACTACTAAACTGTGATATCGCGATCTTTAATCTTAATTTCTCGGAACCGAATAATTTTTTGGTATTAAACAGTTTTTATTCTAATTCTGCATCCCCATATCTCATGAGAGAAATTTTATTTTTGCAAACAATTTTAATTTGAATCACTATTCAACGTTTGTCTCATCTTAAAATAGTGATTTCGATTTCGCATTTGATATATTATTACGATGTTTAAACTATTTTTCATTTATTTATCAGTTATGTAAATCAATCTTGCGTTTTAAATAAAGTGAGATGATAATAAAATCAAATTAAAAATTCTAAAAATTTCATTCGAAAACATTTTTCAAGTCTTAATTTTCAATAATACAAAATATGCACTTTTTAAAAATTGTAATTTTAATCATTTTATAATAGTACATATAAATTACTAATAATATATTTACTGTGTGAGTTAATACTTCTAAGCAAAATATTTTTCCCAAGCTCGTTACAAAATATTAGATATCATCTGTAAGAGATTAATTAAAAAAATTTTAAGTAAACATTTATTATCATTTCTTAGCTGGACAAGTTTTTCTCATAGGAACCGCTTAACCCAGAGTTTGTCAGAAAAATCTAAGCGGTTCCGTAGCTTACTTGACTAACGCGTGCGCTAGATATAGGTTTTAGAACAGGTTTTAGGTAGTTAGGTAGGGTTCGATTCCCCAGCGGGGGCGATTTTTAAAAGCGTTTGAGCGTGCGATCATATGTGTAACACTCTGTGCGTGCAATTGTATAAGAAGAATCGAAAATTAAGTGCAGTAATCATTCATAAAATAATTTTTTCCTTTTCGAATCGATCGACATTTTACATCATTTTTGTTGTCGAAAGTTTCGAGCTAATCTATTTATAAATCGTGTATAGAATGCGTGCAGTGCATATATACATATACATATATGCGTTACAATGCGAAATTTGCAAAGTTACTCTTCACAGAAGTAAGGTGTACTACACGAAATAGTAACTCTTCTCCTCGCTGAGTGTTGACGGTTACCAAGTGGTGCAGTGCATCCTACTATTTGAAATTGTTCAACCTACTCTTTTAAGAAGTCAATTTAAATAAGCTGAATGCAAAATAGTAATTTTAACAAAATTCACCGACGAAAAGCTGCGTTTCAATTTAAAATAGTTAGAACTACTGGTTTAGGGAGGTCTTCTAACGATCCACTTTTTTCCGTGTGGGCCTAGAAAAAGCATTTGACAAGGTAAATAGAAGTAAACTTTGGGCAGTCCTCAAAGAGTAAGGGGTCAATGGATGGCTCCTACAAGCAATAAAATCAATATATACAGGTAGTAAAGCGAGTGTAAGAGAGTAAATCCGAAACGAGATAATCCTCAATGAATGTTGTGCAAAAGAGACAATAGTTGACACATGGGAAAGAAATCAGTTAAGATGGTTCGGTCATCTTGGAAGAAGGAAAGATGAACGACTGACCAAACAAGTGTATAAAGGTAAAGTAAATGGCAGAATGCCCAGAGGTAGACCGCCAAAAGAATGGTTAGTATCTGTGAATGAGACACTAATCCGAAGAGACATAAGAAGCCATAGAAACACGAGAGCTTGCATACAAAAATGCATGGACGTGAAGGAAGCTAGAGTAGTATGCCAGGACAGAAAAGTGTGGCGACAAATAGTTTGTAAACAACTAAACAGAGTGACAATAGTGTGAATGACGCCTGAAACAGAGACCTTGGATACTAAATGGGCCCAAGTGGGAAACCACACATAACAATTTTTTGAGGCTCTTCACCTGGGGTGATCGCTAGAGAGATTGATCAGCAACCTGGGTCGGAGCAGTGTTGCGGAATGAACGTGTCATTTGAATAAATAACACGAGAATTCCAGATAAATCTAAAATATCTATATCTAACACCTATATACCTATCTACCTTATACCTATATACCCACCTATGTACGGTTTTTTATAGTAAAATTTTTTTCTTTAACATAATTCAAAGTTGATGGAAGAAAAAAATATTCCTTGGTTCGAGACGAATCGATTGACCTATAATATTAATACATTTTATTAAAGAGTAAGTAAGTTATGGTCGTTTATATTATATTAAAAAACGATTTTCATGGTAAAAATTTGCTCATATTTATAATTCAAAGTTAATTAGAGAATAGAAAAAATGTGTTGATTCGAGTCGAATCGATTGACCTATAATATTAATACATTTTGTTGAGGAGTAAGGAAGCTATGGTAATGCATAATATTTGAATAATCGGTTTTCTATACGAAAACTTTTTTCATTAACATGATTCAAAGTTGATACAAGAATATAAAAGATTCTTCGGTTCAAGACGAATCGATTGACTTACAATATTAATACATTTTATTAAAGAGTAGGGAAGTTATTGTAATTTACATATTTTTAAAATCGATTTTTATGGTAAAAATGTTCTCATTCTCATAATTTAAAGTTGATGCAAGAACATAAAAGATGTGTTGATTCGAGACGAATCGATTGATCTATCATATTAATACATTTTATTGAAGGGTGAGGAAGCTATGGTAATGCATTATATTTGAAAACACGATTTTTTATAGTAAAGCTTTTTTCACTAACATAATTCAAAATTGATGCAAGAACGGAAAAGATTCCTTGATTCGAGTCAAATCGATTGATCTATAATATTAATACACTTTATTGAAGATTTAAGGAAGTTATGCTCATTTATAATATTTGAATCATCTGTTTCAAACAGAAAAACTTTTTTCATCGACATAATTCAAAGTTGACGCATGAATAGAAAAGACATTTTGATCATAAATTTTCAAATAGAATAATTCTGACATTTTTTTAAAAGAAATCATAAAGCTGGTAAAGGGATAGGATGCGACAGAACTTTTCCCTTCCCTTTTCCAGCTCGAAAAATTATCATTTCGAATACAAAATTTGATTTGTCTGATTTTTCTTTGTATTTTTTGTAAATTTCTATTTTTAAATTGATCAAAATGAAGACTTTGGTTTGTCTATTATTGAAAGAAATAACCTCGAAGATGTTTAATTTTTCTGAAAATACATTTTAGTTAACCTAACTTTGTTCAAAGACACTTCTTCCCAGTTCCCTTTAGCTATTCACTCGTTCTTCAATATTAAACTAAAACTTACCTAATTTCGAGAAACTAAAAAGACACTAAAAATAATAATATCAGCGACGAAAATCGTTTAACTTGCAATAAATTTAATAAATTTTCAACCAATTTCAACGATTTCATAAAATTATATAGCTGTTTTGCTTCCCTGAAATGTTTTTTTTTGTATTACTTACATGCTTTTACTAAAATCCCTTCACTTTGATCTAAATTCTTTAAATTTTGCTTAATCATCAGGATACTATACTAGTATACATTTGAATTTATACTGATCTAACTCACTAAAGTTGTCTTGAGCACTGTTTGAATTTTGAATATTGTATTGTTCATACACAATTATTATAAATATGACAATATAATCTTAGAATATAAATTGAGAAAACATTAAATTTTCTGAATTTGAACTAAAAGAACCAGCAGAAAATATTTAAACAAATTATTACTACTTAGCAGATTAGCTGATTACCTTTTATAATTCATTTAGTAACATAGATCTTACCATTTAATTTATTATAAAGTCATAAAATTACTAATTTAGCAGTCAGAGACAATGCAACTAATTGTATTAGTAAGATTTCTACTAATTTGGATTTAGAGAGCACAAAAAGTTATCGATACTTCTCAGATTCTTGAAATTTCAAATAGTTTTCGAATTTAAATGAAAATCGTGGAACGCATATCATTCTGATTATCAACTTCTAATCAAAATGATTCACTTTTGTTGAATGTTGTTTTTGATTTTTTTTAATTTGGTTGGAAAAACTTTTTTTAAATTTTTGTAGGAAATTAGGAATTTCATTAAAATACATGAATTTTCAAAAAATAGTTGAATTTTCGACTAAAAAAGATCAATTTTCGAACAAATACTTGAAATTGCAACCAGAAAAGATAAACTTTCAAAAAAAAATGGACAGTGAAAATTTTCAGGTGATAAAATTAATTTGCAACTAAAAAAGACGAACTTTTAACAAAGAAGTTCAATGTTAAAGAGAAGCGTTGAATTTTGAACTAAAATGATGAATTCTTCACGGAAAATAAAATAGTTGATATTTTAACAACAACAAAAACATTTCAATTTTAAATCAAAAACCGTAGAATTAAAGAAAAAAAAGTTTCAACCAAAAATGGAATAGATAAATTTTTAGTTGAAAATTGACCTGAAACCAAACAATTGAATTTGCAACAAGAAAAAAAAACTCTCAACCAAAAATAGAAAGTATTATTTTCAGTCAAAAAATTAATTTTCAACTAACAAAATGTAAACAAAATTGAAGAATTTTCAACTTGAACTAATAAATATTTTTAAGAAGAGTTCAACTTTCAACCAAATAGTTGAATTTTCAAAAGGTAAATTTTCAACCAAAAATGGAATACTTAAATTTTCAACCACAAAAATGAATTTTTGGCTCAGAAGTTTAACCTTCAATCAAGTAGTTGAATTTTTAATCAAATAGTTGAATTTTCAGTTAACATAATTAATTGTCAGCAAAAAAATACGAGTTTTCAACAAAAAAGTTCATTGTTAAAACAAGGTGATGAATTTTGAACTAAAATTATAAATTCTCAACGGAATATGGAATAGTTGATATTTTAACAACAAAAAAACTCTTTAGTTTGCACTAAATATAGCAATTTTAGAAATATATAGGAAATATTTTTGGATTATTTCTTTTTCCTATTTGTGAAATTGTAATAATCTAAATGAATTGGATTGAATCACCCAAAAACTCTTTAAATTCGAAATAAAAAACCGTCGAATTAAAGAAAAAATCACCAAAAAATGAAATAGATACATTTTTAGTAAAAAAAAATTAATTTTCAAACAAACAAAAACGAATTTTCAAGAAAATAGTTACATTTTTAACTAAAGAAATGAATTTTTGGCTAATGAGTTAAACCTCCAACCAAATAGTTGAATTTGTAACCAGAATTTCGGAATCAAAGTGATCAAATGACATTTACCGTGATTATGATGAGAAAATTATATGAATTTTTAGTAGAAGCAGAAGGGCTGGGTTGCCTCAAATTGCAAAATTCATTTGTGGGTTCGTATCCGTGCTAAATTACAATACAGAGAGAGATTGATTAATGCTAAATTACAATAGAGAGATTGATCAGCTACCTAGGTCTGAACAGTGTTAAATTCCATGAAATTTTTTTAAAAACCCTTGACACTTCTAAATCCTTTGAAATACCTTGAAATTTATAACATCCATTAAATATTGTGAAATCCCTAGTAATCCCACAAAAATAAAATAAAATCTTGTAAAACATCATGAAATCTATAATATATTTCAAAATTCATTAAAAAATGATGAAATATTTGAAACCCTAAAATTGAATTAAAATTAAAAATAAATCTTTTTCCTAATTTTTTTTTAAATATAAAAAATCGACAAAAAATCTGAAGCGGCAGAGAATAAAGGGCGATTTACTTCTCAAACGAGATTTCGTGTGACGGGCATCTTTGTATACGATAATTGAAAAGGATTATAAGAAATTTAAATGACGTTTAATTTAGGACGCATAAATCATTTCTAGCACTTTAAGCACCCTATACATTTTTCCTAACCCTGTACACAAAAACGTTGCTAATCTTAACTAACAAGTAGAAAATCGTATATACCATGAGAAACTGATCAGCATTCTGCACCTGTACTAAGGCAGATTCTGCTTAATTGCGTTCTACAGATTTTACAGACTTCTTGAATTAAAATTTGGAAGCTGTAATTTTGATAGCGTTCTGTTTTGGCTGTTTTTCATGTCAAAAAAGATCCAATCTACACACAAAAGAAGTCCAATTACATAGGAGCAAAGTTTCCGGACGTGATATTTAAATTACAATGTTGCATGCCAGGGGCTTTTGGCTACAGGAGTAAGTGGCTTAAATTAAACGTCATTTAAATTTCTTATAATCCTTTTCAATTATGGCATACAAAGATGCCCGTCACACGAAACCTCGTTTGAGAAGTAAATTGCCCTTTATACCCAGCCGTTCAAAAATTTGTTGTTGCTTTATTTGTTGTTGTCGATATTGTATATTAAAAAAAAGAAAAATTTGCCATATTGTATATTATAGAGCCATTTCCCTTTCGGGGTAAGCGTGACTCACTCGGTTAGGAAGGGAGTAATGTGGGGGATGGCGTATAGATTTTTAGATTGATCTAGAATTCCCGTGTTATTTATTTGAATAACACGTTCATTCCGCAACACTACTCCGACCCAGGTTGCTGATCAATCTCTCTAGCGATCACCCCAAGTGAAGAGCCTCTCAAAGTCATCAGGTAAATCTCCCCACTGGGACGATTAGTATACAAGGTCTTTTGTTTCAGTTATCATTCACTCCCCTGACATTTTGTTATAAACTATTTGTAGCCACACTTTTCTGTCCTGGCATACTACTCTAGCTTCCTTCACGTCCATGCATTTTCTCATGCAAGCTCTTGTGTTTCTACGGCAGCTTATGTTTCTTCGAATTAGGGTCTCATTTACACATTCTAAACATTCTTTCAGCGGTCAACCTCTGGGCACACTGCCATTTACTTTACCTTGATACACTCATTTCGTTAGTCGTTCATCTTTCACTCTCTCAAGATGCCCAAACCATCTTGACGAATTTCTTTCACATATGTCAACTAGTGTCAAACACCATGATTTTTATTTTATTTACGTTAATTTTGAAGCCCATGTTCTTCATGCTTGTATTAGGTTTATTCAACATTCTTTGCAAGTCCTGGATTGATTCTGCCATAACAATCTTGTCACCTGCGCAAGCTAACCCACGTACCCTCACTGTCTCGAGATCTACACCTTCTTCGTCGAAGAGGGCCATTCTTAGACACTTATCCATGAATATGATAAAAAGCCATGAGGACATAACGCTTGTAGGAGCCATCCATTGACTCCGTACTCTTTAAGGACTTCCCAAAGTTTACTTCTATTCACCTTGTCAAATGCTTTTTCTAGGTCAACAAATGCACAGAAAACTTTCTTTCCTACTCTCAAGCTTTATTCTGTGATCTGTCTTAAGCTAAATATCTGATCTGTACATGATCTTCCTGGCATAAATCCACTTTGGACTTCCCATATATTTTCGTCTTTTATTTTCAATAATATACAATATCGACAAAAAAAATAAAGCGGCTGAGTATAAATGGCAATTTACTTCTCAAACGAGATTTCGTGTGACGGGCGCTTTGTATACCATAATTGAAAAGGATTATAAAGAATTTAAATGACGTCCAATTTAGGCCACTTACTCCTGTAGCCAGAAGCACCTGGCATGCAACATTGTAATTTAAATATCACGTCCGAAAACTTTGCTCCTATGTAATTGGACGACTTCTTTCTTGCGCAGATTGTAACATTTTTGACGTGCAAAACAGCCAAAACCGAACGCTACCAGAATTACACTTTCAAAAGTTTAATTCAAGAAGTCTGTAGAATATGTAGAACGCAATTAATCAGAAATAAGTTAAGAGTAGCAAAATTTTTGTTTTCAGGGTTTGAAAAAAATTTATAGGGTGCCTAAAATGACAGAAATTATAATAATTCATCTTATCACCTTACCAGTCCCATCTGGCCGGTTTAGATGCTGATTAGCTTTCCATTTAGGGGCTTACGTAATTCTTGCTGACAAAATTTTTTTGTTTAAATTTACTTAGGGGGCATCCAAAAATTACGTAAGCCAATTTGGGGCAAGGGGGAGTTTGGTAAATTTTACTGTTTCACATGAATTAACAAAGTATAGTTCAAATTTCAACCAAGTAGTTAAATTTTCAACCAAAAAGTTGAATTTTCTACAAAAAGATTAATTTTCTACCAAAAAGATGAATTCTCAACAAAATACATGAAATTTAAACCAAATAGTTGAATATTCTACCAAAAAGTACGAATTTTTACCCAAATAGTTGAATTTTTAAACTAAAAAAGATAAATTTTTAACCAAAAATACAATAGTTGAATTTTCATTGCAAAAAATAATTTTTGATAAAAAAGAAGGAATTTTCTACAAAACAGTTGAATTTTCTACCAAATAGAGGAATTGCCTGCTAAATTGTTGAATTGTCCAGCCAAAAAGGCGAGTTTTATACAAAAATAGTTCAACTTTCAACCCGTAAATATCAATTTTCGAAAAAACAGTTGTCAACATAATACTTGAATCCTCAACATAAAAATCTTAATTTTCAACGAAACTGTTGCATTTTCAACCAAAAAAATTCATTTTCTACCAAAAGAACGAACTTTTAACAAAGTATATAAATTTTCAACCAAATAGATGAATTTTGAACCAAGAGGATTAATTTTTTACAAAATACATGCATTTTTGACTAAATAAGTAAATGTTCAACTAAAAAAGATACATTTTCTACAAAAAAAGGAATAGTTAAGTTTTTAATTGAAAAAATTAATTTTTAACGGAAAAAAAAAATTTTCGAAAAAAAGTTATATTTTTGACCACAGAAATGAATATTTGTACTAAAATGATGAATTTTTGACTAAAAAAATGAATTTTCAACCATATAGTTCAACTCTCGACCAAATAGTTGAATTTTCTACAAAATTGTTAAGTTTCTTTGTTGCATTACGAACAAAATCAAAAAAACAAATTCAAAAAGTTTCTCAACAGTCGGCAAGTCGATTGGAAATTTTTTATTTTTGCTTTATTTTTTGTACATGGAAAAAATTTTGTTTTTCAATTTTTTCTGGGTAAAGTTTACATGGAAAAATTATACGGAAAAAAGTAAGAAAACAATTTTGTTGTCGAAATATAATTAATTTAATTTATTTTTCAATTAATTTAATTTTTAATAAACTAAAGAAACACGTTTATATTTTCATGTTTCAAACAACAATTTTCTATTTTTTACGGATCCTGTGAAAATGGCTTTTCACGGATCTTGCGGAATACTGGCGCATGTTGCTGGATCCGTAAAACAAAGAAAACAATTTTTTGTTTGAAACATAAAAATATGTACGTGCTTCCCTAGTTTATTAAAAAGAGCATTAAAAATGAAATACCTTTTTTCGGCAACTTCAGATAGAAATAAACAAAATTTAATTGCATATTGCATCAAATTGAAAAAAAATTGTAAACAAAATTGTAATGACACAAAGAAACTTTTCAGTGCTATTATATCAATGAATCTAATCATTTCGAGTTTTTTCCTTTTATTTATAATCATTTGAAAGAGTTAACCACTATGAAATTCAGGTGCACACCTATTTCTAATTTCTGTTGCATTCCTTGCATTTTTTCTGAATTATTTTGAAATTTTTCGAATTCCCTTGAATTTTTTTTATCTTCTTTGAATTATTTTAAAAACATTAAATAAATTAAGATATATATAGGTAGCCTCATATAAATATTAAATATTGCATACAAAGTTTCATGCGTTTCTTTGTATTTAAATTCACATAAATTCTTTAAATTATTTGGATTCTTTGGATTTTCAAATTTTCAAATATATATTCAATTTTTTTTAATTTTCTTGAATTCAGCTGTAATGAAAATTTCTAGCGGTTAACTCCTTGGTATAAACAGCTATTTCTAAATTCTCTTAAATTCCATTGAAATGTTTCGAATTGCTTTGAATTACCGTATAGTCTTTTTAACCCACCTTGAATCCTTTTAAATTCACTTAAAGTTTTAATATTCTTTTTATTCTTTTAAATTCTTTGAATTCTGTTTGACTCATGTTTATATCAAAATTGCATAAGAAATAAATAAATTTTTTTTAAATTTATCTCAAAAGTACTTTCTCGTCCTTTTTTTTAAATTAAAAATTCAATTTTTGAGAACATTTATGCCACTCCTGTAAAATCGTGAAAATGTGGGTTGGGCTTTTATGGCACCCTTCATTTTTATTTCGCTTTCTGGAAGTAAAGAAAATGTTATTCAGTCTGATGAAATAGTCTAATGAAATTTCTTATTTTTTAAACAATTTCTCTTCATATAATAAATATAGGTTGAGTATTCTGTTCCGGCAAAAGATTCCGGATTTTAATTTTCTCGTCCGGCATATTTTGCCGGAATTTAATTTTCTCTTCCGGCATATTTCATCGTGTACTAAATTGAATTCCAAAGAATTTATAATGAATTCCAAACTATTTATTATTAATTCCAAACAATTCTAGATTAATTTCAACGAGTTAAAAAATTGATGTTTGCAAAAATAAATATTAAAGGGAGATCTTGATGACAAGTGGAAATTTCAACAAATTTAATAAATTTCAACAAATTTAATCATTTTTCCAAAATTTTTATAAATTTCCATAAATTTTAGAAATTATAGCAATTCATCAAACTTTTCATACATTTTTAAAATTATGGTATAAGATGGAAATATATGATAATTTAAGGAAATTTTAGAAATTCATGGTAATAGATCGGTAACTTTTGTGACCAGTCACAGGGGTGCCCCCCCCCCGAGACGTTGGAAAGGGGTAGGGGTTTAAACCAACAATATTTCTGTAACCATTCACAGGGGTGCCTTTCCGGAAGAGAAAATTAAGCTCCGGTAAAATATGCCGGAACAGAAAATTAAAATCCGGCAAAACATGCCGGAAGAGAAAATTAAAATCCGGCAAAATATTTTCATATTTTCATTTCTTCTAGATGCTATCAGTTCTTAAAAATGAATATAAAGCGGATGAAGGGGTCAGGACTCAGGGGTCTATAGGAGAATGGGCAAAAGGTTAGCGGGAGAGGCGGTGAGTGCAGGAGTTGATGGAGGGATAATGAGAAAGAGACAGTGGGTTATGGGTTGGAAGGCTAGGAAGGAGAGGGTGGATCACATACGTGAGAGGTAATAGAAAATATCACAAAGGGGGGGGGGGGAAATGGAATGAGGTTGGAAAAATAGTAGAGAAAGGAATAGAGAAAGAAGGAGGGTTAAGAGAGTGAATAAGGTGTTATGGTGTATGCGAGGTTATATATTTGAGGAATAATTGTGAAAAGGCGAGAGTTAAAGAGAGTTGGGAAAGAGTGGCGAGAGGAGGAAGGGGATATACTGAGGAGGGAAATGAAAATGTCATGAGGATTGTGGAGTGTGAAGGAGGGTTTATTGAGTGAAAGATAGGTGCTATGGGCGTATTTATGAGAGGGTTGACTCGAGAAGGGGTGGAGGGACGACATGTTAAGAATAGTAGAGGGTGCTTTAATGGAGAGAGCGTTGTGAAGAATGGAGGAAGGAAAAAGGAGAAGGGTCAATCTAGTTCTAGAAGAGGGCTTATGAGACAGACATGATGGGAAAAGATCAAGACCGAGTCTAAACGTCCACAGTCATTACGTTTATGTATGTTTAACAGGGTCAAGTCTAAACATACGGACCTCCTAACGGGGAGGGGGAGTTGGAAAAGGGAAGGGGGTGTGGCTTGTGTGTGGATGCATAGACACTACCAAAGATCACACGAGCGAGGGTCGGTCAGCATACGAATGCGGGTGGGAAAGATGGTTGTGTAGTGTGAGGAGAGCGGAGTATAGAAGTGTCGGTTTAGTGAAAGATAGATGCTACGGGTTTATTTACAAAAGGGGTAACTATGGAAATGTTGGTGGGGAAGAGGATCTGGAGAGTGAAAATGGTGTGAAGATTGGAGTGTAGTTGGATGGAAATCAGGAAAAGTAGAGGAGATACGATGAATGGAGGAGGGGCAGAGTATGGGGAAGAGTAGGGGTAGAGTGAATGGGTATATAAGAGAGGATGGGAGGAAGGTTGTAGTGGCGTGTACAGGTGAGGAGTGGAAGAAGGTAGGTTGAGTGAAAGTTTCTAGAAGTACATTTGTGATAGAAGGACTCGAGAAAGGGTCAGAGGGGTGATAGGATAATAATGGTGTGAACGTTGAATGGCAATAAGAGCATGTTAAGGAGATTGGATGAATGAAGGAGAGAGGGCTCAGGTTGTAAGAGCTAAGGAGAAAGGTTATGTAGGGGAGAGATATAAGAGATACCTATTGGGAAAAGAGCTAAAGGGGGTGAGTGGATGGGTATATGACAGTGGGTGAGGGTTGTCGAGATTGGAGTATGGAGTAATAAAGAGAGGTAGAAGAGGTGAGGGAGATTGAGGTGATAGGTGCTACATGGAATATAAAGAGAGGGGTACCAGGGGAAAATTGCGGTGTGGGGTGTAGGTTTGATATTCATCGATGATATCATGGGGGGGAGAGGGTGAGACAGAGAAAGAGTCATGGAAGAAGGTATAAAATGAAGTTGAGTACCCCTATGATGGGGAAGAAGTCGTGCCTGACAATCTTCGTCGGACGCATCTTTGTATAGGCATTAAGGTTAAATGTTGCGATTATTAATTTACCTCGCTCACAAGTATAATCACACAATGTACACCTGAAACGTGTTATTCGTCGCGGTAATGAAGCCGCACGCGAACCCGATTCCCGAAGCGAGCGCCCTTGGGCGACGGGGATTGGATATTACGTGTGAAACGGTAGAGTAAAGAACTAAACTAAAGAATGAAGAGACAGCACATGAGGAGGAATTCCTCTTTCGCTTTTAAAATTAAAGAGATCCTCCAGCAATCGGGCCCTCGGCGATCAATTATCGGCGATAAATTACCCTCGATCGCTTTCCCCCATCCCCAAAAAATCACGATAAATCGCGCCGAGTTAGGTCGGGATCGGGACACCAGGTAATTGATTTGTCCGATTCGAAGATTCCCCTAGGCTCAAAGCTCATCTCTTATTACAGGAGTCGAAATCTTTCATTCGGATAGAGAAGAATATTCTCGATCTTTAGCGGCCAATTTATGCAGAGAATAATTGCTCAGATTTGTCAGCGGCTTTTCTCATCTTTGAATAAGATACTGAGGGGTCCAGGATCTTTTTAATCACTGCTGTCGAGCAAGAGAAATATAGGGAATACAGATTATTAATTTATCTGTGTAACTTTTAGAGAGTTCAAGTATATAATCAGGCATTGTCGATAAAAAAAATCATTTTTTATGGTTTTTGGTCCTAGAAAGATGAGATATGAACACAGGAAATTGAGGAAATCCAGGGAATACAATTTTCCTTTTAAATTGAATTTAATAAATAAAACAAAACTTTGGAGACAATTGACTTTCAATGAACAATTGATTACTAGTGTTGTTATCCATTTTTTTCAAATTGGCTTTATTTCAATGTTCAGTTTTGAAATACCCGCTCGAAGGTTGAGATCGAGTGTCCTTTGAAGGACACAGCGGGAAATCCAGAAGTCAGTAAATTTAAAAAAACTACCTGTTTCGTGACGTTACCTACTCTTGTTAGCGTACGACAGGACCACCCAAGTTTCAGAATTTCAGACGACTGCGAGTAGTTCCATTTAGAATTTAGACTTTTAGAGCTTGATGTAAAAAAAATGAAAACTTACCTGAAATACTGAAGATATATAGTTGAAGGTTAGCATGACATAAGGGTCTAACCCACATTGTCACAATTTTACAGGAGAGACAAAAAACATTATCAAAAATCGAAATTTAAAAAAAAAAGAGAAAGTGCTTTCCAGATAAATCAGTACTGAATTGAACCTTGAAAAATTTGAATGGAAAATGTTATTAAGATCTGATAAAATGGAGAAAGACATTTTTTTTCGCTCAAAGGGCACAGTTGGGACCTTATGGTCGAGCTTATGGCATGCTTACAAAAAAAAAAAAGAAATAAAAAATGAGATTATAAAAAAATCCTTCCAGCAGGAAGTGTATCAGAATTTTTTTGAGCCGATTATCTCATTTTCAAAAAATTGTGGGTTCGTATTATTTTGTTAGAAAATCCTAGAAATAAAAAAAACTATTTGTAGGTTCACTATATCCAACTACAGATAGTTATTCATTATTATTCAGTTATTATTCGCTTTTGCACTTACTCTGTGGATAGTGATTCTATCAGATCAATTTAGTTGAGTTAAGAAAATACTAATGAATAAGCGACGTAGTTTAGGAGATTCGAAAAAACTAGAATTCTCTCCATCTCTCCCATGAAAAAAAGCAAGTGATATTAATTGTTTAAATAATTGCAAACTGTGTTTCACAAAAAATATAACTCGATATTAACATTCATTAACTGCGTCATTAATTCTAGAAAATAATAATTTTCCACGATTTATAAGGCGAAAAAATTGTTTAAATAAATTAAATATTTAAATAATTGCCAAATACCATAAAACAGTATTTATTTTAACATTCGTTAATTGTGTCACTGATTCCAGAAAGTACTAACTTTTCACGATTTGGTGGAAAAAGAAATTATACAAATAGAAATTGTTTGGACAATTGCAAAATATGTTGAGCAAAAATATTCTTTTTGACATTTATCAACTATATCATTTATTCCGAAAAATAGTAACTTTTTACGATTTACTGAAAAAAAAACTATTTAAATAAATAATAATTATTTAATAAAATTTAACATTTTTCAAAGAATCTGTATTATCATTAGAGAATAGCAGACAATATTTAACGTCTTTTCAGACTAGATGGACCTATGAAAGAAAAATTATTTAAAATAATTTGTTTCTCAAAAAAGATCTCCTTTCGCTTCGCTGGGAATTGAACCAGAGAACTATTGATTTCCGCTCAGGTGCTTTCCCATTAAGCTACTAGAGAGATCGAGAGAAAAACCTTTTTTCAGAAATACACGTCTGAAAACACGTTAAATATTTTCTGCTATTCTCTAATGATAATACAGATTCCTTGAAAAAATGTATTTGTACCATCTAGAAAAATAATGCGTGTATTTCTGAAAAAAGTTTCTTCTGTCGATCTCTCTAGTAGCTTAATGGGAAAGCACCTGACCGGAAAGCAGTAGTTCTGTGGTTCGATTTCCAGCGGAGCGAAAGGAGGAGATCTTTTTTCAGAAAAAAATTATTTAAAAAAATTTAACATTATTCAAACAATTAAAAATTAGTTTAAAAATACTTGAAAACTTGTCACTTATCGAATAAAAATAATTAATGTTAAAAAAATTTTTAAAAATTGCTTCTTTAGCATGAATTAGACAGATAACTGCTATTTGGCAATTTTCAGGGCATTTTCCGGCACAATGCAAGTGGATTATAGGAGTCATATGAAAATTTATAGGGTAGAAATTATTTCTTGAACATTCCTTAAGAAGTGAATAAACTTTAATTAAAAAAAAGTTAATAACAAGTATTTATTTTTTCCAACTTTTCACAAACCGAGCTTTTTTGTTTAAAACCCCATGTTAATTTTAAAAGTCCTGGGGGCAAGGGTTAATGCTGACCGTTTTAAAAAAAATACTAAATTCCGTTTTCCGATAAACTAACAAATTGGGGGGGGGGGGCGGGGGATCGATCACCAAAAAGCCGCAAGTCGAATTTTTACAGGTATAAATTTAGACCACCCTAGTGACCACAATAATTTAAAAATTAAACCTTTTCCAGAATTTCTTTTTCTAGAAAATGAACAAATTAGGAAGGATCGTTCACCAAAATCCTTTACCTCTTTGCAAAAAAATATTACAGGAAATTTAGTATAGAGGTCTATAATGATTTTCCTATAATAACTTCGATTTTTTTCGCGATTCTAGAAAAATCATTATAGAAAATCGTTATAAGAAAATCAGTATAGAAATAAAGAATGTTGAATATTGCGAGCGTTGATGAAAAAAATCTAGAAAGTACAGACGAATGATTTATTTATTTATTCAACGTAGAATGTCGACAAATTTAAAGGAATTCTAAAGAATTTTCATGGATTTTAATCGATTTTGTCAGATTTCGCAAAAATTTCACGACATTTTAAAGAATTACAAACATATCAGCAGGGTTTTAAGGGACTCCAAAGGATTTCCCTTCCTCATCGAGCAAGTCACGCCTACCCCGAAAGGGAAATGGCTTATTATACCATTAAGCCATTTCCCTTTCGGGGTAGGCGTGACTTTCTCGGTTGCAAAATAGTGGTGTGTATATGGGTATACATACATACATTGATTAGCAGTTCGAACTCGAAAGTTCATTG
>CAKNYM010052023.1:85929-153057 GCA_932195095.1 Andricus curvator
GAAATCTTACAAATTTACATATTTTTGAAAATTTTTTGAAATATTTTTAAATTATTTTTTTAATTATTTCCAAAACTTTTAAACCTTCTGAATATCTTTTAAAATTATTCGAAATTTTCCAAAAATTCTCTTAAAATTCTGAAAGATTACAAAAATTGCAAAAAAACAAATTTTAACTAAATAGTGACATTGTCAATTAAAGAGATGAATTTTTAATTAAAATGATGAATCTTTGATAAAAAATAAACTAATTTGGAACAGAGTAGTTGACTCCTCGACCAAAAAGATGAGTCGCATTTTTAACCGGAAAAGATGAATTTTTAACAAAGTAGTGGAATTCTCAACCAAGACAGATTAATTTTTAAACCAGAAAGACGAATTTTCAACCAAATAGTTTAATTTTTAACCAAAAAATATTTTTTCAATCAAAAAAAAAAAAAATTTCAACCAAATTATAATTTGAGGGGAAAAATGATTTTTAATGGAAACTAACAATTTTGTATAAATATTTTCTTTTTAGGTTTATTTGTTCATTTGTTTTCAGGACTATAGAAATATCATTTTCGTAGGATTCTTGAGGAAATTAGAAGAGATTTTTGAAGATTTCAGATATGTCGAAAAAGTAGACGTTTTTTTACTTTACAGGATTTTTCAAAATTTGAGGAAAAATTCGAGTCAGTTTAGAAGATATTTAGGACTTTTAGAAGTTTTGAAAATAAATAAATTCTAAACTGACTCGAATTATTCCTAAAATTGTGAAAAATCTTTAAAAATTAAAAAAATCGCCCTTAAATCTTCCGAAATTTTCTTGAAGCCTTCCAAACTTCTTAAAAAGCTTCGACATTTTTTTCGATATCTTCGAAAATTTACATTTTGTTTTGAATTTTTGTAAATCTTTTCAAATTTCAAGTTACTTTTTTAACAATTTCCAAAACTTTTAAACCATCTAAATATATTTTAAAATTATTCGAATTTTTGCAACAAATTTCTTTAAATTTTGTATAAGTTTAATTGTTTAATTTTACACGATTTTGCAAAATGTAAGGAAATATTCGAATCAGTTGAAAAGATTTTTAGGACTTTTGGAAAAAATATATTTCAAACTGTCTCTAATTGTTCCTAAAATTTTTAAAAACCTTTCAAGATTAAAAAAAGTGCCCTTAAATCTCTCAGATTCTTTTCGACATTTGTAGAAATCTTTTGAAATGTTTTGAAATCTTCCAAATTTTATATTTTGTATTTAATTTTTTTTAAATTTTTCAAATTTTTTCAAATTTAAAATTATTTGTGAACCATTTCCAAAACTTCTAAATAACTTTTAAAATTATATACATTTTTGCAAAAATATTCTTAAAATTCTGAAAAATTAAAAATATTGCCTTCAAATTTTTCAGATTCTGTTTTAATGATTTTGGAAATCTTTTAAAATGTTGTAAACTCTTTAATTATTCGCTTAAAATTAATTCTTCAAAATAAAAAATCAGTTCAAATTATCCCATGATTTTCAAGAAATATTTTTTATTATCGTGAAATTTTTTAAAATGCATCAATGTTTCAAAATTTTTATTTCAGAATATTCAAAAATGTACATTTTTCATCTTCTTAAAAATCTTTTTAAGTTTCAAATTAATTTAGAATCTTTTTAAAACTTGTAAAATATCTTTTAAACTCACCACGAATTTTTTTGATAAAACTTTGTAATCTTGCTAATCGAAAAATTTGGCTTTAAAGTCGTCCATATTCTTTTTCGAAATTTTAAGAAATAATTAAAAATATTTTGAAATCTTTGTCAATTTCCTTTTAAAATTCATTTTTCAAAATAAAAAATCAGTTTAAATTTTCCAAGGAATTTAAAGAAATTTGTTATGATTGTGAAACCGTTCAAAATCTTTAAGAAGATTCAAAATTTTCATTTCCAAATATTCAAAAATGTACTTTTTTTCTAACTTCTTTTAAATTTTTTCAAGTTTTTAATTAATTTTGAATCTTTTTAAGACTTCTAAATGTCCGTTAAAGTTGATTGAATTCTTTATAAAACTTTATAATCTTTCTAATTGAAAAATTTGGCTTTAAAACCATATTCTTTTTCGATTTATCAGGAAATGATTATAATGTTTTGAAATCTTTGTCAATTTTCTCCTAAAATTTATTTTTTTGAATAAAAAATCAGTTTGCATTTTTTCAGGAATTTTGAGAGTTTTTTTCATTCTTTTGAATCATTTTGAAATTCTTAAAAAGCTTCCTTCTTTCGAAATCTTCGAAAATCTACACATCATGTTTTATATATCAAAGTGCTGGGCAGCTTTGTTCCATTGATTATTATTATTGAATATATTATTTAGATAAGCTAAAATTTCTCATAAACCTGAAGTTTGCAGACCTTTTATTTTAAACGGGGGAAAAAGGAACGATAGCTTCATCCAATCACAAAAAGGAGTTTCCGGACAACAATAGTTTCAAATTGTTTCGAGTTATTTCGAGATGGTTCGAGAAATAATCGAAAATGGCGCCATGCGCTTTTTAATATAGGAGATGACATTTGTTCCACTCATTATTATTATTAAATTATTGAATATATATTATTTAGATAACATAAATGATATTGTAACCAAAAAGAATTTAATTGTAAATAAAAAATAGTTCAATTCATGCCAAAAAGACAAATTTAAAACAGAATAGCTGAATCCCCAACAAAAAAATTAATTTTTACCAGTTTCATTTCAAACCAAAAAAAGATTAAGTTTTTAAAAAGATGAGACCAATTTTCTACAAAATAGTTCAATTTTTTAACACGAAAATATGAATTTTTGATGAAATAGATGAATTTTCTACCAAAAAAGATGAATTTTCAACGAGATAGTGATATTGTCAACCAAAGAAATACAAATTTTTGACTAATATTACGAATTTTTAGTAAAAAAATGAAGTTTTAACAAAGTAGTTGAATCCTCGACCAAAAAAAGATTAATTCTCAATCAGTTGCATTTTTAACCGAGAAACAGAAATTTTTCAAAAAATAGTTCAAATTTCATCTTAAAAAAGATTTTTCACTCATGAAAGAAAGAAAAATTCACCCAAATTATTATTTTTGGGGGATAAATAATTTAAAATACAAAATAAAAATCTCTGCAAAACATTTATTTTTCAAGTTTCTTTGTTCATTTGTTTTTAAAGTTAAATAAATATATAATTTTTCTAAGATTTCTTGAGAAAATTCGAAAGATTTTTTGAAGCTTCCAGATATGTCGCAAGAGTATAATTTTTCATTTATCCGGATTTTGAAAAATGTTTTAGGAATAGTTCGAGTAAGTTTTAAAGATATTCAGTCGTTTGGAAGTTTTGACGATAAATATCCTAAAATTTTGAAAAATCTTTTAAAATAAAAAAAATTGCCCTGAAATCTTCCAGATATTGTCGAAATTTGTAGAAATATTTTGAAATTATAATAATATTTTGAAATATTTTAAAACTTTTTCAAATTTTCTTTAAAAATTAATTTTTCAAAATAAAAAGTAATACAAAAATTTTCCCAGAAATCTCAATTCTGAAATTTCTTAAAAAGCTTCGAAATTTTGGTCGAATCTTCAAAAATTAACATTTTTTTTACAATTTTTGGAAATCTTTTCAAACTTAAATTCATTTTTTAACCATTTTCAAAACTTTTGAACCTTCCAAATATCTTTTAAAATTCTTTGAATTCTTCCAAAATTTTTCTTGAAATTCTGAAAAATTAAAAAACTTGCCTTCAAATCTTCCATATTGTGTTTTTACAATTAAGGAAATCTTTCGAAATATTAAATTTTTGTTTACACTGAGAAAAATGGATTATACGAACTGGATAATAGAATGAAAGAATAATACACCGTATAGAAAAGTATATTAGCGCGTATAATCTATAATATTTTTCTAATATATGAAGATGTTACCAAATATAATCTCTAGATGTTAAATTCTTATAATCTTTAGGCATTAATTTGTAACATCTCAGATTTTAAAATATCCAGGCGTCTGTGTGGTCTCAGATGGTACGTCGCATCGTGGCGCGTGTCATATGCATCCGTTCGCATTGACACAAGTAATAATGAAGTTATAAAATTATTATTAGTGAAAAATCACACGTGATTTAGATTTTGAAAATGGGTAAGTTTATATTTCTTTTCATTAGACATCACTGCCACTTGTACAAGTACAGAAACTTAGCCTCCTTTACATTCGTTTTTGTAGTCTTATATGATAGCCACTTTCCTGCTTATTGTGTGTTTAAAAAATTAAAATTTGTTTTCAGTCCTACTTCCGAGCTCGTCTATCAAATTTTGGTATATTTTTATAAATACGTTTGCAAAAATTATTATATAGATTTGAGGTTATCTAATGTACCAGGATTCTAATATGGTTATTAGATTTTAAAATCTTGGATTATAGATTTTATTATCTCAGATTATAAAGTTCAATAATCCAAGATATTATCCTGTAATATCTATTTCTTAATATCTCTAGATTGTAGTTCTAATAATCTGGATCGCTGTCCCATAGTTAATAGTCCAAGATTATATCCGGTAACATATTTTTTATTACCGGGTATAATCCATTTTTCCCAGTGTAATATTATATTTAAATTAATTTTTAAAAATAAAATATCAGTTTAAATTATCCCATGAATTATAAGAAACATTTTTTATTATCGTGAAACCTTTTGAAATTAAAAAAAAAATTTCATAAAATTTTGCAATCTTTAACATTTTTTTTTCAAAATTTTAGAAAATAATCTAAAACATTAGTCAATTTTCTCTTAAAATTAACCTTCCAGATTCTGTTTTGACAATTTTGGAAATCTTTTGAAATGTTAAATTCTTTTTTAATATTATCTTGAAATTAATTTTTCAAAATAAAAAATCAGTTTGAATTTTCCCAGGAATTTCAAGACATTTTTTAACTATGGTAAAACCTTTCAAAATCTTTAAGAAGCTTTAAAATTTCTATATCCAAATATTCAAAAATGTAAGTTTTTTAAAAACTTTTTTGAAATGTTTTCAAGATTTAAATTAATTTTTAATATTTTAAAAACTTCTAAATGTCTCTTGAACTTGATCGAATTTTTTACGAATATTTGTAATTTGCTAATTGAAAGATTTTGCTTTAAAATCTTTCCCATTCTTCTTCGAAATTTTAGAAAATTATTGCATCCTCGACGAAAAAATATTAATTTTCAATTAGTTTAATTTTTAACCGAAAAAGACGAATCTTCAACAAAATAGTGGAATTCTCAACCAAAACAAATTAAATGAATTTGAATACAAAATAAAATTTTTGAATAAATATTTCTTTCTTAGATTTATTTGTTCATTTGTTTTTATGGTTATAGAAATATAATTTTTGTAGGATTCTTGAAAAAATTCAAAAAGATTTTTAAAGATTTCAGATATGTCGATATTCGAGATTTGTAGCAATCTTTTGAAATGTGTTGAAAACTTTTCAAATTTTCCTTAAAAATTCATTTTTCAAAATAAAAAGTCATTACACATTTTCTCAGGAATCTCAAGAAAGGTTTTTCATTTTCGTGAAGCCTTTGAAACTTCTTGAAAAGCTTAGAATTTTTTTTGAAATCTTTCAAAATTAAATTTTTTTTTTTTAATTTGTAATCTTTTCAAATTTCCAATTATTTTTTAATCCTGTCCAAAACATTCAAATTTTCTAAATATCTTTTGAAATTATTTGAATTTTTCCAAAAAAACGTTCTTAAAATTCTGAAAAATAAAAAAGATGCCTTCAAGTCTTCCAGGGTCTCTTTTGACAACTTTGGAAATTTTTTGAAATTTTTTAAAATCTTTTTGAATATTGTTTTGAAATAAATTTTTCAAAATAAAAAAACCAGTTTAAATTATTTAATGAATTTTAAGAAATATGTTTTATTATCGTGAAACTCTTCAAAATGCTTAAGAAGCTTCAAAATGTTTATTTACAAATATTCAAAAATGTAAATTTTTCAAGTTTTAAACAATCTTTTTGAGTTCTAAATTAATTTTGAATCTTTTTAAAAACCCTAAATATTTCTTAAACTTACTCGAATTTTATATAAAACTTTGTAATCTTGCTAAATGAACCTTTTTGCTTTAAAATCAAATTAAATCTCTTAAAATTTATTTTTCAAAATAAAAATTGAGTTTAAATTTTGCCAGGAATTTTAAGAAATGTTTATTTCAAAATATTCAAAAATGTGCGTTTTTTCTAACTTTTTTAAAATGTTTTCAAGTTTTAAATTAATATTGATTCTTCTTAAAACTTCTAAATGTTTGTTAAAGTTGAACGGATTTTTTATTAACCTTTGTAATCTTGTTAATAGACAAATTTGCCTTTAAAATCGTCTATATTCTTTTTCGAAATTTTAAGAAATAATTCAAAATGTTTTGAAATATTTGTCAATTTTCTCTTACAATTAAAAACAAATTAAGAATCAGTTAAAAATTCCCCAGGAATTAAATTTTTTTTATTATATTGAAACTTTTAAAATTCTTAAAAAGCTTCTTCAGTTTTAAAATCTTCAAAAATCTACAAATTGTATTTTGTATATAAATCCTGGACACGTTTCTTACATTGATTATTATTATTATTATTGAATATATTATTTATATAACCTTACATTTCTCATAAACCTGAAGTTTGCAAACCTTTTTATTTAAAATGGGAAAAAGGAACGACAGCTCCAACCAATCATAAATACGAGTTTCCGGACAACAATAGTTTCAAATTGTTTCGAGTTATTTCGAGAAATAATCGAAAATGGCGCCATGCGCTTTTTAATATAGGATTCCTTCAATATTTTTGTACTATTTATTCCAATGCTGTAATGCTGATTATCTTATAATTGTTTTCTGTACAATGAATTGGAATCTTACGCAATCCCATGCAATCTTGCAACCTTGCAGTCTTGCAATCTTGCAATCTAGTGTACACAAAAAATCCGAGTAATTAACCCCTCGATAAAAATTGACGCTCATCTATGACTAAAAATTGGTGAAACTGAAAAAAGTGGATCGATTGGTGGGGATGTATTTAGTAAAAGGGGGAAGGTGGGGCAATGCTAACCGCCTTAATGTGGATGTTATAGCTATACCATTAGCAAGTAGTGAATCGAATGTAAAGTCAGACGCGAAGCGAGACCACACAAGACGACTTCCATGGGTTATACGGGCCCAGCAGATGCAATGCCCCATAAACAGCAAACAGACCACCCAACGCGTTCGTTTCCTTAATAACCGCGATAGTCTACCGCCCTACCCTATACCCTACCCTACCATACCCATTGCTACGTACACGTATTTAATTCTTACGTGCGCTCAACTACCAGGGCGTGCGAGACCGTCCCATGAATGTACTTAAAGGGCCCAATTTCCGACCTTCAGACCGCACTTCCCTGAAAATCTTTATTTCCAATTGACCATCACGATTTCTTATTTTCTGAGAGTGGTTTCATTTTCTTAGAAGGACAAGTAGGGAAGTGAATGTTACAATTTGGAAACCAGAAGAAAGTGATGTTCATGAATCATGATGATCTCATAAAAAATAAAAAATAAAGGACCCCGCACCAAATGTACAGAAAAAAGCCTTATGATAAAAAATTGTAAAAAAAAATTTTTTCTTATATTTTTGAAGCTGCAAACTAAAAATTCAAAAGGAAAATGTCAGAAAAATGGACAGTTTTTAGACAAACACTTGTCTAAAGTTTCGATTTTTACATGTATTTTAATGGAAAAATGCTTATTTTAGCAAAATGTTTTTTTTCCTCAAAAACGCTATGATAGATTTGACTAAAACTTTTATATTTTGACGATCAGGCGTACCGAATCAAAAGATTCATACCCACGAACTAGAAAGATTAACGATTCTTTGGGTATACAGCATGTTTTTGGGGGTGTTTTTGTACCCTAAACATCCAAGTAACATATATGTAAATCATCATTTCTTAGTAACTAAAATCAATAGAGTTTTTTATTCAACTGCTACGGTATGAAACGACTTTTCAATAAGTGGAGTAAGCGTACATAGCAAGAATATGTTTTAACCTAATTTTAGGGGGTGTTTTACCATCCCTTAAACAATGAGTCTGAAGTTCCTAACGCATTATTCAATAACGAAAAATAATTTTATTTTTAAATGCATGAGAGCTGCTATTTTATGACAGCAAATAGTTGCGTACAACCCTAAAAACTTCTTAAAGCACTTTCAACCCCTCATCAGATATAAAACTCACCCAGCTACCCCTAAATATTTTTAAAATGCAACAAAACCAACCTAATTCAAAAATCCGCCCAGTTTTTGCTGATAATAATTTCAATTGATGTCAAAGGGGCACACATAAAGTCTCAACCCTTCAGCACATGTAGAACTCACCCCAGCCACCCCCGAATATTTCAAAAGTTCAATAAAATCACCATAATTTCAAAGTACACCAGGATTTTTCTGAAAATGTTTTCATTTCATGCCAAAGGAGCAAAAAAATGTTTCAAAACCTCAGAACATATAGAAGTCACCCCAGTCACCCCTAAATATTTTTAAAATTCAATACAATCACCCTAATTTCAATTGAAATTATCATCAGCAAAAACTGGGCGGATTTTTGAATAAGGTTCGTTTTGTTGAATTTAAGAAATATTTAGACTTGTATGAGTTCCACATGTACTGAGGTGTTGAGACTTTTTGTGTAAATCGTTCGCATCAATTGAATAAATTATTTTAAAAATTTTGGCTTATTTCAGAATTGGGGGGTTTATATTGAATTTTAAAAATATTTATGGCTGACTGGGTTGAGTTCTACATGTGCTGAGGGGTTGTGACATTTTTTTGCCCCTTTGGCATCAACTCAAAACATTGTCAGAAAAAACCTGGCGTACTTTGGGATTAGCGTAATTTTATTGATCTTTTAAAATATTTGGGGGTGGTTGGGGTGATTTCTAGATGCGCTGAGGTATTCAGACTTTACGTTTCCCCTTTGGCATCAACTGAAAACATTTTCAGAAAAATCCTGGTGTACTTTGAAATTAGGGTGATTGTATTGAATTTTAAAAATATTTAGGGATGACTGGAGTGAGTTCTATATGTACTGAGGGATTGAGACACTTTTTTGTCAGTTTGGCATCAACTGAAAACATTATCAGAAAAACCTGACGTATTTTTGAATTGGGGTGATTTTATTGAACTTTTAAAATATTCGGGGGTGGCTGGGGTGAGTTCTACATGTGCTGTAGGGTTGACACTTTATGTGTGCCCCTTTGGCATCAATTGAAATTATTATCAGCAAAAACTGGGCGGATTTTTGAATTAGGTTGGTTTTGTTGAATTTTAAAAATATTTGGGGTAGCTTGGGTGAGTATTATATCTGATGAGGGGTTGAAAGTGCTTTAAGAAGTTTTTAGGGTTGTACGCAACTATTTTCTGTCATAAAATAGCAGCTCTCATGCATTTAAAAATAAAATTATTTTTCGTTATTGATTAATGCGTTAGGAACTTCAGACTCATTGTTTAAGGGATGGTAAAACAGCCCCTAAGATGAGGTCAAAACATATTCTTGCTATGTACGCTTACTTCACTTATTGGAAAGTCGTTTCATACCGTAGCAGTTGAATAAAAATCTCTATTGATTTTAGTTACTAAGAAATGAGGATTTAATGGTATACTACTACTTGGATGTTTAGGGTACAAAAACACCCCCAAAAACATGCTGTATACCCGAAGAATCGTTCATCTTTCTAATTCGTGGGTATGAATCTTTTGATTCGGTACGCCTGATCGTCAAAATATACAAGTTTTAGTCAAATCTATCATAGCGTTTTTGAGGAAAAAAAAACATTTTGCTAAAATAAGCATTTTTCCATTAAAATACATGTAAAAATCGAAACTTTAGACAAGTGTTTGTCTAAAACCTGTCCATTTTTCTGACATTTTCCTTTTGAATTTTTAGTTTGCAGCTTCGAAAATACAAGAAAAAATTTTTTTTACAATTTTTTATCATAAGGCTTTTTTCTGTACATTTGGTGCGGGGTCCTTTCTTATCTTTTTTTGAACTTCCTACCGATTCGTAAATTACCCCTGCAATCTGGTGTACACACACACTCTCTCTCTTTCTGCAATGTTATGCAATCTCATGCAATCCCATGCAATCTTTTACAATACCTTGCAATCCCTCCTTACGAAAAATTTTATAGGAAATTCAGTGTATGTCTCTAATGATTTTCCTATAATGAATTTCTTCTAATTTTTTAGCAATTGTAGAAAGATAATGATAGAAAATCATTATAAGAAAACCACCATAGAAAGAAAGAATGTGCAAAGAAAAAATAGAGAAAGTACAAACGAATTATTTATTTATTTATTAAATGTAGAATGTCGACAGCTTTTAAGGTTGGAGATTATCTCATTTAAAGAGATTAAGAACAAAATTATTTTGGTCATACGTTCAAATATATATGTTTCTTTAGTTCACTGAAAAAAATGTCTGGTTAAATCAACCATATTCTGGTTAAATATGCCCTTACTATTTTTCCTGATTAGTCCAACCAGAAAAAATAGTAAGGGCATATTTAACCAGAAATTTTTTTGAGTGTTGCATAGCGTATAATAAACCAACGTTTCAACCCGTCTTTGGGCCTTTCTCAAGGTAAAACAGTATTACAAAAGATTCTGAAACAATTTCGTCGTTGATACACAAACAAAAACAAAACCGTAATTATATGAAAACATTGTTGAGTTATTTTGTAGTCGTCTTCTTATACAAAGAAAGAGGCGGCTACACGTCCAACAATTTTTTAGGTCATTATAATTACCTTATTAGATTGCTAAATATTGCATGAAAATGCGAAAGATTCCAGGGATCATAGGAAATTCATTATAGAAAATCATTATAGAATATATAGAATATAATTGAATGGATGATCAGCATTTGAATAAATAATAGAAAAATAATGAAGGAATTTTTTTGTAAAACGTAGAGAAAGTACAATGGAATGATTTATTTTTGACTTCTCATAATCTTATATGAAAGTACACAAAAATAGAAATTCTGCACAAATATACTTTATTATTATAGATTAGCAGTTCGAACTCGAAAGTTCATTGCCTCATCTACCCGAGACCGCCACACATCTCTGTCTTGTGCATTCTCCATCCAGTTTAGGTAATCATGTCCTAGTTCTTTTAGATCATCCCTTACATTTTTCTCCCATCTGTTTCTCGGTCTGCCTAGGGGTCTCTTACCAGTCGGCCTCCCTCTTAAAACTTGCGCCACTGTTCTTTCATTGCCCAATCTTGCTACATGCCCCGCCCATCTTAATTTACGCGCTTTCATTACTCTATTAATATTTGCTGACCCGTAGAGAGCGTGCAGCTCATCATTATGCAGTTTTCTCCACTCGCCGGTCTCTTCGTCCCTTTTTGGACCATAGATTTTTCTAAGTACTTTATTCTCGAAAACTCTAAACCTATTCTCTTCTCCTTTCGTCAGCGCCCACGTTTCACACACGTACATGACGACCGGCATTATTATCGTTTTGTAAATTCTTACTTTGATGTTTCTAGATAGCGATCGCGATTTTAGTAGCGTGTTTGCTGCATAATAGCACCCATTGCCAGCGTGTAGCCGCGCATTGATTTCCGTTTTAATCTTATTTTCGCTAGTTATAATAGACCCGAGGTATTTAAACTCGTTAACCCTTTCGAATTTCATATTTCCGGCCATTAGATCCCCGTCTTGATTACTTTGTCCGGACCTGACGACGGTCATATATTTTGTCTTCGATTCGCTAACTTCCAAGCCAATCTCTTTGGCTTTTGCGATCAAGATTTCTGCATTTTTAGCTACCGTTTCTTTATCATCCCCTAGTACGTCGAGATCATCCGCATATCCAAGAATTTGTATTACCCCATTGAGGGTAGCACCGGTCGGATTCGCCTGCACTTGCCTAACCACGTATTCTAAAACTAAGTTAAAAAGGACGCACGAAAGTGCATCGCCCTGTTTCAGGCCATCGCGGATCGAAAACTCTTCAGATAAACTACCGTTTACGCGTATTCTACCCTTACTGCCGCTTAAGCAAATTTCGATAAGTCTAATCAATTTTCTTGGCACACCCAAGAACTCTAGGATCCAGTACATTCGTGCGCGTATAATAGAGTCGTAAGCTTTTTTTAAAATCGATAAATAGCTGATGTACTGCTTCTTTAAAATCCCATTTCTTTTCTAACAGTTGTCTAATTCTAAACATTTGATCGCTTGTAGATCGGTTTCGGCGGAATCCACACTGGTAATCCCCAATGATTTCCTCGGAAAAAGGAGTTAGTCTACTTGGGATAACATTAGACAGGATCTTGTAGCACGAAGGCACAAGTGAAATTCCCCGATAGTTGTTACAGTTAGTTTTATCGCCTTTTTTAAAGATGGGAATAATGATAGAGGTATTCCATTCTTCCGGCATGCGTTCTGTTTTCCAAACTGCGCGTATCAATTTACAAATTTGCCTTGTGAGGCAAGGGCCTCCATTTTTTATCAGTTCTGACGGTAGGTCATCGATGCCCGCGGCTTTGTTATTTTTCAACTTCTTGATGGCCATTTCTATTTCTATATCAGTAGGATCGTTAATTAATAGATCAGCAGTGTGGATTTCGCCGAGATTACCTTCAACGGGGGCTTCGCGTACATTTAATAGTTTATCGAAATAATCTTTCCATAAATTCAGTCTCTCTGTCGCATCGGCTACTAGATTGCCATTTTCGTCCCTCATTACTTCCGTTCTACTTTGAAAGCCTTTCCTTATAAAATTGATTCCCCTGTACATCTCACGCGGGTTATTTTTATGCGCTTCTATTGCTAGTATTTTATTCTTTTCCCACTCCCTTTTCTTGGATCTATAGAGCCTATTTGTACTTTTGCTAATCTCGAGATATTTCTTATGTGTTTGATCGCACTTATTTTGTAAACTACTTAGTCTGGCCTTCCGACGTTTCTCAAACCAGAGTTTGCACTCTTCGTCAAACCATGGTTTGCTTTTGGTTACTTTCTTAAAACCTATCGTAAGTTTCGCGGCTGCCTTTATCGCCTTTTTCGTATTGCTCCACAGGGTTTCCGGGTCCTCCTCGTGATTATTGTTATCGTCTCTCTGTTCTTGGAGAGCGTCGAAACTATTAGAAATCTCAACTTGGTAATTTAATGTTTCTGTTGCTGTTTTGAACTTATCTATATTGAAACGAACTGTTGGCTCTGTGCGGCTTGTTTTCTTACTTAACGCTAGCCTAGATCTTAGTTTTACTATCACGAGAAAATGGTCTGAATTGAAATCCGCTCCCCTATACGATCTTATATCGAGAATGTTTGTATGACGTCTTCTGTCAATTAGAACGTGATCAATCTGATTGTGAGTATTACCATCTGGTGATGTCCAGGTGGCCTTATGTATATTTTTATGCTTGAAATATGTGCTTTTGACAACGAGGTTCTTTGAAGCTGCAAAGTTTATTACTCTGGTTCCATTATCATTACTGACGTCATGCAAACTTTCTGATCCTATTGTAGGCCTATACATTGGTTCTTTTCCAATTTTCGCGTTGAAATCCCCCAATACTATTTTTGCGTCAAACGTTGAGAACTTGTCAAAAACCTGCTCGATTGTTTCATAAAAAAGATCCTTAGTGTCTTCGTCTTTGTCCTCGGTGGGGAAGTGCACATTGATTAATACGTGTTTGCTGAAATTACCCTTTAGTACAATGTATGATAACCGGTCGTTAATGAATTGCATGTCGATAAGTGCTTGCGAAATTCGTTTATTAATAAGAAAACCAGTCCCCAGTCTTTGCCCCTTAGCTCCTCCCCAGTGCAAAGTATAGTTATCCCTAGAAATTGACGCGAAATCGCCCGACCAGCAGGTTTCTTGTAGTGCTATTAAGTCAGTTTTGTATTCAATTGCTATCTTAATGAGTTCGCTAAATCGGCCAGTTTTTAGACTACGCGCGTTTAGAGTTCCCACCCTTAGATCTTTAACTGTAGTTTTTTGATTTTGCAAGTTAGCCATGGTAGTTTCAAGATAATCCGCACGTTAGGATCCTATTCCGATCGTAGGTGAGTCCACTGTCCCAGGAGTGATAACCCCCATACCTCCCTAGGTCTAAGTATGGGAGCTTTCCGACTCTGACAAGGACCATGTCAACTTGTCGTCAGACACATTACAGTTTCATCCTCGTACCCTAACGTCCCCCTGCAAGGCAGCGCGCCTACTGGCATCAATACCCCTTTGGCCCTATGCAGGCGAATCATTCCACACATCCCTTGCGGGCAGTGTCATCGCTGCAGTGTCCAATGGGCAGCAGGATTTTTCCCTTACAAGATTTTAGTTTTGGTTCGGGTAGAGTTTCTAGGTGGGTACACGCTGCACCTTGGCTTGCCAGAACCCACCCATTGTGTATGAACGCGAATAGGTGGGTCCCCCCAAGCCATGGTTGTCGCGTACCTATTTTTGCCAGTGCTAGATTCACCACACCCACGACTGGCTCCTATCGGCTGTCCGCGACTGCTTATTCTTGTATTCGCAGTTAACCTTGGGGGCTGTTCAGCCTTACGGGCCGTTCCTCTATCCGCAACCTGAGGACGCGCTACGTACAGCAAAAATCTGTGAATTCCATTGATGTTTTTAAAATCTCTTAAAATTTAATTGAAGTCCATATGAATACTTGTTGGAATCTCTTAAAATCCCTTGATACCTTTGGAAGTATTTTTAAATCCATTAAAATATTTGAAATCTGTTAAAATCTGTTAAAATTGATTGAAATTTGTAAAATCCCTGAAAATCTTTCAAATAATTGAAGGTGGTTAAAATCCATGGCAATTCCTTGAAGTAAACCAATAGAACGTTAGTTCGCTTGAAAAGTTATAGTCAAAAATGATTTTTCAATATAACTTCTGAAGGAATTATCCAACAGGATTGTCTTCTTGGATATATAGTTTTGTTATGAAAAAAAGTTCTATATTATTGGGCAAGCTTGTAGCATCGACCAGTAAGATCGATGATCATTTTGACACTCATAGGTCAAAATCGATTTTTCAATATAACTTTTCAAGAAATCATCTAATCGGATTATCCGTTTGGGTAAGATTTTTTAATGTTGGAAAACAAGTTCTTTATTATTATACAAGTCTATAGAATCGACCAATAGAAAGTAATGTCACTTAAAAAGTTAATAAAAAAAAAACAGATTTTTCAGTATAACGTTTGAAGGAATTACTTCACCTGGTTGTACATATGGGTTTAAGTTTTTCAGGTTCCAAACCTTTAGCAGTTCTGTATTGTTAGGCAACCTTATAGGATCAACCAACAGGAAGTTTAGGTCATTTTAAAAGTTAGGCAAAACACGATTTTTCAGTATAACTTTTGAAGGAATTATCCAGTGCGATTGCCAGCTTGGGTATACAGTTTTGTCATGAAAAAGAGAGTTTTGTATTATTGGGCAAGCTTGTTGTATCGACCAGTAAGAACTTAGATCATTTGAACGGTTAGGTCAGAATCGGTTTTGTTAGAAATCATCTAATCGGATTATCCTTTTGGATAGAATTTTTTGGTTTTGGAAAACAAGTATTGTACTGTTGGGCAAAGTTGTAGAATTGACCAATAGGAAGTTAGGTGACTTAAAATGATAGGTATGAAACAATTTGTTAGTATAACTTTTGAAGGAATTGCTCCACCTGGTTGTACTGATGGATTTAAGCTTTTGAGGTTCCAAAATATTTTCATATTGATAGGAAACCTTATAGGATCGACCAATGGGAAGTTAGGTCACTTAAAAAGATAAACAAAACACGATTTTTCAGTATAAATTTTGAAGGAATTATCTAATGGGATTGTTTTCTTGGATATATAGTTTGGTCATTGAAAACAAGTTCTGTATTATCAGACAAGCTTGTAGCATCGCATTGACCAGTAATAATTTATTTTATTTTAACACTCAGATCAAAATCGATTTTCAGTATAACTTTTTCAGAAAGAATCTAATCAGATCATCCTTTCAGACGGTTTTTTTTTGTTTTGAACAAAATGTTGTATTGCTGTGTAAGATGAAACATTTGATCAATAGGAAGTTAGGTCACCTTGACTGTTGAGCCAAAAGCGATCTTTCAGTATAACTTTTGCAGAAATTATCCAATGGGATTGTTCTTTTGGATATTTGTTTCGATGATGAAATACAAGTTCCATGTTGTTGGACAAACTCGCGGAATTGACCAATCGAAACTTGGTCACATTGACTGTTAGGTAAAAAACTCTTTCTTAGCACAACTTTTGAAGGAATTTTTGTATTGGATTGTTCGTTTGGATGAATGTTTCAGTAACAAAAAGCAAGTTCCATGTTGTTAGTCAACCTTGTGTAATAGACTGATCGGAAGTTAGACCACATTAACAGTTAGATCAAAATCTATTTCTTAGTATAACTTTTGAATTAATTATGAAGAGCATGTTCAATATAGTTGGTTATGCTTGTAGCATCGACCAGTGAAAACTTAGGTCATTTTAGCACTCAGGTCAAAATCGATTTTTCAGTATAACTTTTTCAGAAATCATCTAATCGGATTATACTTTGGGGTATGTTCTCTTTGGGATTGGAAAAAAAGTTTTGTATCATTGTACAAGTTTAGAGAATAAGTTAGTTAAGTCAAAATATATTTTTGAGTATAACAAATGAAGCGATCTCTTAATACAATTTTTCTTCGGATACATATGTTTGTGATAGAAAACAAGTTCCAAATCGTTGAACAAGTATGTGGAATCTCGACTAATAGGATGTTATTAATAGGAACTTAGGTCACCTGATCTGTTGAGTCAAAAAAGATCTTTCAGTATAACTTTTGAAGAAATTATCCAATGGGATTGTTCTTTTGGATATTTGTTTCGATGATGAAATACAAGTTCGATGTTGTTGGACAAACTTGCGGAATCGACCAATTGAAACTTAGGTCACATTGACTGTTAGGTAAAAAACTCTTTCGTAGTACAACTTTCAAACGAATTTTTTTATTGGATTGTCCTTTGGGATGAATGTTTCAGTAATGAAAAGCAAGTTCCATGTTGTTAGACAAGCTCGTGAAATAGACTAATCGGAAGTTAGATCACATTAACAGTTAGATCAAAATCTATTTCTTAGTATAACTTTTGAAGAAATTATCCAACAGGATAGTTCTTTTGGCTATAGGATTAGGTCAAGGAGAGCATGTTCAATATTGTTGGGTATTCTTGTAGCATCAACCAGTAAGAACTTAGGTCATTTTAGCACTCAAGTCAAAATAGTTTTTCCAGTATAAATTTTTTAGAAATCGTCTAATCTAATCGTATTTTATACTTTGGGGTATGTTCTCTTTAGGATTGGAAAACAAATTTTGTATCATTGTACAAGTTTAGAGAATAAGTTAGTGAAGTCAAAATATATTTTTGAGTATAACAAATGAAGCGATCTCCTAATACAATTTTTCTTCAAATATATATGTTTGTGGTAGAAAACAAGTTCCAAATCGTTGAGCAAGTAAGTGGAATCTGGACTAATAGGATGTTATTAAAAGGAACTTAGGTCATCTGATCTGTTGAGCCAAAAAAGATCTTTCAGTATAACTTTTGCAGAAATTATCCAATGGGATTGTTCTTTTGGATATTTGTTTCGATGATGAAATACAAGTTCCATGTTTTTGGACAAACTCGCGGAATTGACCAATCGAAACTTGGTCACATTGACTGTTATTTAAAAAACTCTTTCTTAGTATCAGTAATAAAAAGCAAGTTCCATGTTGTTAGTCAACCTTGTGTAATAGACTAATCGGAAGTTAGATCACATTAACAGTTAGATCAAAATCTATTTCTTAGTTACTTAGTATAACTTTTGAATTAATTATCCAATAGGATTGTCCGTTTGGATATATGATTGGGTGATGAAGAAAATTTTCAATATTGATGTGTATGCTACCCGATCAATAGTTAGGTTACTTTAGCAGTTAAGTCAAAATATATTATTGAGTAGAACAAATGAAGCAATCACCTTATACAATTTTTCTTTGGATATATATGTTTGTGATAGAAAACAAGTTCCAAATCGTTGAACACGTATGTGGAATCGACTAACAGGATTGTATATGGCCCCCAAATTCTGTTTGGTCTAACTTTTTAAAGAATAATCAGAACAAGATCCGCTTCAATCTGAATTATTTCAAAGATTGGGTTTTACCGTTTGAAAATTTGACAATAAAGTAGCTTTTTGAATGAAATTTCGAAGACAGTTCGAGGTACGATTACTCCATGCGGCCCTGGGAACAACAGGTGTGGGTGTAGCTATATGCTTGCCCATTCGAAACGGGCTACCTGTCTTTGGCCGTTAAAGTCCGCACTTCTATGGTGGCTCGATGCCCACAACCGAGCCGCCAGCACCATATCGGATCGGGATTGCTTTCACCCGGGTTGGCTGAGATTATATTGAGGTAGGAATGGTCGCTAAATGTCGCCGATTAGACCCCTGCTTTTATACTTGTGTGCACTGTGTCGGAAAAACGTTAACTCTCAGAAAGGAATGAAATCACTGCATAGCTACCGTTCGTTCCGTTATCTGTTACCTTTGCCAGTTATTTTAACTGATACCGTAGCTATTATTCCAAGATCGAATAACCTGCTTAAGAATTTCCGTTGATACACGATCCATGATTTACACAACAACAAAAAAGAAGAAGCGACCCCCAATAACAGGAAAGAGATAATATAAATGTATGACCATGCTGACGAATGTTATTGCATTCTCTGTTGCCAAAATTTTATGCTAATTGATCAAACTGACTGTAAGTTTGAATTTTGATGAATTATTGCTTCTTTGCAGAAGATTTTAATTGAGCAGATAAATTAGGAGTTTTGTGGTTTATGTTCAGGGATTACGGATTAAGCAAATTGGGTTTAACTTTCGTTATAGCTTTCGGTCGAATAAAATTTAGTTGGGTTCAAATAAAATTTTATTATTCTGCAATAAATGATGTTTATAGTGTTGAAGTTTATCTAATGACCATTCCAGAAAAAAATCCAGAATATACTCCATTCTAAAATATTGCAGAATATTTAAATACATATATTTTAAGAATTCTAAAGTACGTACACATAAATTCTAGAAATAGAAATACAAATAATGTAATTAGCACAGATTTTGGTTGCAGATTTGGTCAGACTTTGTCTGATTATAAAAATTTATTTCCACTGAACTCAATGTTGGATAGGAAACACGGGAATTGTGTTGCGACCGAGGAAACCCAGAATATGACAGTGAATTTGGTTCTTGACCGCATTTTCTTAAAAGCTTTCCGTATTAATTTTCTCTTGAAATACTTAAAAATTTCTAATATTTTAATTTGAAATTGTACAATTAGAAGCACTTCAAATTTTGAAGCCTGTTGAAACTTCGAATTTCAAATATTCCATTTATAACATTTTTGAGTAAAAAATTATTCATCTTGCGATGTCTAATCCTACAATTGTTTAGTTTTAAAGGATTTAATTGAAAATTTTTCATGTGTCCTGAAATTTCTGGAAATGGTACAAATTATATATAAAGGAAAGCAGTTTGTCTGGCCCTTTTGAGTTTTTGATTTCTTTAAATAGTTTAAATAGTCGAATTTTCATTCATTCATATCTTGGAATGTAATTGAAAGAAGCGTATTAGAGGATTAGAGCCCTGGCTAACATTTATGTATTTAATTAAACGAACTTATGAGAAAGGGGGTGGGGGCTCCCCCAATGATTTAAAAGAGCTTTTCAAATTGAATCCAATAAGGCGATAAATTCTACTTTATTAATATGTTTCAATTATAGTGTTCACATTCATTCATTAAAAAAATTCATATTTTCCGGTTGAAAATTCAACTGCTTTCTAGAAAATTCGTCTACTTGCCTTGGAAATTAAACAACTTGGTAGGACATTATTATTTTTTAATGAAAATTTAACTATTCCATTTTTGGTTAAAAAGTGATCTTATTTAAACTGAAGAATCAACTATTTAGTTGAAAATTCGTATTTTTTATAGAAAATCAATTTTTTCAGTCAAAAATGCAACAGATCGATTGAAAATTCGTCTTTTTGGTAAAATTCAATTGTGTTTTATTTAAAATTAAAATATTCGTTTGTTGAAATATTAATCATTATACAATATTTTTTATTGAAAAATCATCTTTTTAGGTTGGAAATTCAACTCCTTCATTGAATGTTGAAGTACTTGCTTAAGAATTCATTTTTTAGATGAAGATTCATAATTTCACTAGAAAATTTATCTCTGGTTGAAAATTGAACTATCTTTGTTGAAAATTCCTTTTTTTTGGATAAAAATTAATTTTGTAGAATAATCGTTTTTTTAAATTAATGTTTTCAAATTAAAATTTAATTATTCCTTTTTTGGTGATTTTTTAGTTTAGAAATTCAACTATTTGGTTGTAATTTTATGTATTTTGTTGAAAATTTCTTTTTTTGGTTTCAAAACTAATTTTTCTAACTTAATATTTAACTGTTTCATGTAAAATTAACTTTTTCGTCGAAACTTCATGTTTTCGGGTTGAAAATTAATCTATTCTGGTTGAGGATTAAACTATTTTTTTGAAAATTCATCATTTTTGGTTACATTCAATTTTTTTAAATTAAAATCTTCCTTTGTTGAAATATCAACTATTACATTTTTTATTGAAAATTCGTCTTTCAAGGTTGAAAATTCAACTCCTTTGTTGAAAGTTGAACTACTTTCATAAAAATTCATTTTTTTGGTTGAAGATTCATAATTTTAGTAAAAAATTCATTTCATTGGTAGAAAATTGAACTACTTTGTTGAAAGTTCCGTGTTTTGGTGTGAAAAAGCTTTTTTTTCAACTGAAAATATAATTATTTGGTTGAAAATGAACTTTTTTAGTGAAATTTCATATTTTCGGGTGGAAAATTCAACTGTTTTGTATAGACAATTCAACTGCTCTATGGAAGATTCGTTTTTTAATTAAATTTTTTTTAAATAAAAATTGATGTAACTATTCCATTTTTAGTTGAAAATTGATTAAAAATTTATGTAGGCTGTTGATAATTCGTCTTTTTTAGTGGAAAATTAATTTTCTTGATTGAAAATTTATCTTTTCGGTTGAATGTAATTATTTGATTGAAAATTCAACTGTTTTGTAGAAAGATTGTCTTTTTAGCTTGAAAATTCCAATGTCTGGATCAAGATTGAAAATTCTACATTTTGGATAAATCTTTTGTTCTTTATTGACTGAAATATCTTTCTTTGTCGAGAAACCAAGTAGTTTGTTGAAAATTTGTCTTTTTGGTTCAATTCAACTTAAATCTCAGGGGGCGCGACCACCCCAATCGCCCCCCACCCCTGGAACCCCCCTTGGTAAAATGTCAAAAGTTCTGAAATGTTAAATAGCACCTTGACTCATGTTTTTTTTCTGTCAACCAAAATATCGTATAACCTTTTAAAAATATGCTAAATTCCCTAAATCTCATCAGCATCATATTTGACCATTTTCCAAGAATTTTCAAATCTTATTACTCCCTAGGCTAGGGCCTTGGGACACACGAAAATATTAATTTCGCTCTTCCGTGAAATTGACAAAGTGAGAGAGGATGAGAGATGAGACTCGTTTCTCCAAATCCTGAAAAAGGGTCACAATCGTGTCACGTTTGTGGTTTAGAGTTACCCAAAACAATATCGTCCCCTGGGTCGTGGCGTTGTAACTTTTCTCGTGGGTGGCCCAGCGTATGGGCCAAAAGGCAAAGATATCTCTCATAGGGTTCCCAGAAGTGCGCGGGTCCCGATGGGGAAAAAATTCCCTCTAATAGGTAGTACGTACACGTGACTGGCTATGAAAGGACGTACGTTTGAATCACGAGGGACAGGCCATAGGACCATAAACAAACCTGTGGCCCTTTGTCCGCCGGATCTACATCCAATAATTCAATTCAGGTTGCGACAGCCTGCTGCCGGCCGGTTGAACGCATAATTTCGTATTGCGGGGACGAAATAAAATAAAAACCATTCGAACAAATTAAAAAAAAAAAGTTTAAAAAATATAACAGCGACTTCATAAAATAAAAACAAACATTTTTAACCATCATTGCGTCATTTGTAATAACGAATGTCTGTTAATTTGTGATTGATTCTGAAACAATCTATTCAGGTTATTACATTTTCCAAATAGGAAAAGAAATAATTCGAAAAATCACAAATTTCTAAAACTGCTAATTTCTAATCGTCCCTTAGAGAGAGCCATAATTAGCCCTTTTCGCGCCCTGTGCGAATTGGTAATTTTGCGCTCCGAGCCCTTCCTGAAAAAGCAAACAGCGTCGCAGGCAAATATTTGAAAAATTTCAAGGTTGAAATGACAGGCCTCGGATTCATTTGAGAAATTCAAAATAGTTTTATGCAATGTTTTAAATATTAATTAACTATTTTTGTTATCTGATGTACAAAACTCTCTAAATCCGAATTAGTAGAAATTTTACTAATGCAATTGGTAGCATTGTGTCTGACTGCTAAATTAGTAATTTTATCACCTTCTACTAAATGAAATGGTGAGATTTATGCTAATTTACTATTTCAAGCAGTAGCAATGCATTGCTAGGAAAACATTTTTGAATCATTTTTTGATTCGAACGGAAATATACATTTTCTATTAAAAAAAAAAAAAAACACACAGCAGTACTTTTTGAACTGTAAATCAGTGTCCCGTTGGCTGAAGAAAACTTGAAGGAGTTAGATGAGTATAAATTTGAATTTATACTAATATAGTATCCCAATGATTAAACTGTGGCACTAACGCGGTTTTGTGATAAAACCTTCAAGTAGACATAGAGGCTCAAATTTATTTTGAATATACCGCTGAAAGTAAATGGCGCCTCTCGAATAGCGCAGGCGCATGCATGCTGCTGCTGCCAGGGCCCAGGACGCCGTGAGTCTCGCTCCTCTCGCGATTTTTCGTTTCTGAAAATGTGGATTCTTTCATCAATTTATTGCAAGTTAAATGATTTTGGTCACTGATATTATTATTTTTTGTGTCTGTTTAGTTTCTTTGAAATGGATAAGTTTTAGTTTAATATTGAAGAATAACTGAAAAGTTTAAAGGGAACTGGGAAAGTGTCTATGAAAGAAGTTAGGTTAACTAAATTGTATTTTCAGAAAAATTAAACATCTTCGAGGCTTATAGTGTGCAGAAATTGGCAAACATACTGCAGAATCATCAGATTCGACGAGATTCCAAGGAATATTTACGTGCCTTTTCTTGTGCAGAAATTTAAAATAATTTAAGAATGTTGAAAACCTACAACTTCAGGTAGCTGGTTATATGTAATTTGATGTATCGTTCGTACCAGTTTCACGTACATTAGTTATATTTTTCCATGTATTTAATAATTTATTATTTGATTTCAATAAAAATCTCTTCGCATTGAATTAGTAGATTTTTACTAATTAGCAGTAAATGAATCGGCGCTATTTGAATTAGTAGAAAACTATACTACTTATTATAGTTTTCTGCTAATTCAGATTTAGAAAGTATACATCTTCCATAAAATGTCATGAAATCCTTTCGAGTTTTTTAAGATATACCCTAAAAGCTTTGAAATCCGTTCAAATCCTTTCAGAAACCCCCAAAATCTTGTTGAGATTCTCTAAAAATTCCTTGAAACCCGTAGAAATCTCTAGAAGTTACATTTAATTTATTCCCTAAAGTTCTCTAGAAATCCTTTGGAATCTCTCGCAATTTTTTAAATATCACTGATATCTTGGATACCTTTGCAAAATTAAAAAAAAAATGCAATCATGTTAAATTCTTTCGATTTTTTTTCAAGTATCCTTAACACTTTAAAATTCTTTTGAATACCTTGAAATTTACAACATCCATACAATCTTGTGAAATCTCTATAGTAATTCTACAAAAATGGAATAAAATCACGTAAAATATCTTGAAATCTATATTATCTTCCAAAAAACATTTAAAAATGATTGAATTTTTGAAACCCTCTAAAATCCCTTCAAATCCGCAAAACCAGATAAACTCCTCTTAGGTCCCTTGAAATCTTTGATCTTTTTTTGAATTTGGCTGAATGGTATTTTTAAAACCTTACAAAATCATTTAAAATTCCTTAGAAATTTGTTTAACCCCTGAAGTTTTTTATAATCAGGGTATAAAATGAAAGCTTTAACACTTTTCAATGACATTTTTTAAAATGAAATGCCATCAAACTGCAATATTTTTAATGCTAAATTTTTATAAATTGAACTGTTTAAATATTTCTGATTGAAAAATATAAATCCACGTTATTATTTTCAATGCTCTGAATTAAAGAATGAATCAAAAAATTTGTATGTAAATGTTTAAAATTATATCATTTAGGGCAATTTTGAGTTAGGAACATTAACAATTTTCTTACTTTTTTAATTAGAAGTAAAATTATTTTAATTTCAAGTCGTTTTCTATTTCAAACAGTTCAGTTTTGAATTGTTTAGTTCTAAATATTTCACTTCCTCATTTTAAATGAATAGTTCAATGTTGCCAAATATTAAAAAATTGTTCATTTTTGAAATTAAAAACTTTCAAATTCAATGGGTTAAAAATGGAATATTTTAGATTGAAATAGTAATATTAAAATACGATTTGAAATTGAATAAAAGTGTATAATTATGAATCTATTAATTTAAAATTATTTCTTATTTAAAAATACACGGAGAAAAATGGATGTTTAAACGTAACATCTAGATCTTCAGGGTTAACATATTTTATGTTTAACTATAGGACAGCAATATAGATGTTCAAAGTTAGGATCTGTAGATATTAAAAAGTGAGATGTTACTCTGAAACATCCAAAATGTTACTCTGAAACATCCAAAATGTTCAACCTGAAATATCCGAAATATTATATGTATGGTTATGTCAACTAACGGCTGTAAATATTTGAGGAATTTACTTATTTCTGAGCATTTAAGGAATTAATTGATAACTTATTTGTGAATTTAAAACTAAACTTGAATTTTCGTGCATGAACGAAAAACAGATACAGGGTATGAAATGCCGATCAGATAATACATTCAGTCTAGCTGAGGTTATGTTTAATATTTTTAATTCAAAATAAAAAATAAAAACGGGGTAAGTAAGCTGAGAACGAATAATATGTAATCTGCATTTAAAATTCTATCTATTTGACGTAACTTAAACTCATATTTCATTATAAATTCAGAAACATTTTGTCAAATCACGTGTCAAATGTTCAAAGGTGTTCGAGTCAATATAACCTCAAACTTAAGAACATTGTTCCGTCGTGTAGACAGGCAAAAGTCGTTATACAATTTTAATTAAGGATAGCTAATTTTGATTCTTTGAAAATGTTCAAAAATTGTAATATTCCATAATTGTGAAATCGAAATTATATAGCCGTCAAATATAGTCGTGAAATTCGAATGCGCAATGCGCATGCGTTCAGATGATTTTAACATCTGAATATGTTACAGTTTAACATAAAAATATTTTTACGCCTAACATCTCAAAAAGATAGTAGATGATTGGCATGAATATCTGCATGTTAGGCGGAACAATCTTACCCTTTGAACATCTACATTTAAACATCCATTTTTCTCCGTGTAGTTTATTTTAAAGTTTCGATCGGACGTACACGTTTTTTTAACTACTACGAATTGAAAAAGTTCAATTTTCACCTTTGAAATATGTAAATTGTTTAATTTTCAACGGTTTCAGAATTGTCTTGTAAAAATAATTGTTGTTCAATTTTTAGTATTCGAACTACAGTTTAATTTTAAAAATCATGTATTCATTTATATTTTCATTTGATCATCTTGAAATGTTTTCTATCGAAAATATTTAATTTTACTTTACTTACTCCCTAAAGTTTTCTAGAAATTTTTCGAAATTCCCTAAAATCCTCTGAAGTGTTTGAAATTCTTTGATATCTTCGATACCCCTTTAGAATTCTTTGACATTTTTGAAATCTTGAAATTTTTCGGAATCTTGTAAAATCTCCTAAAATTGGCCAAATCACTTGAGATCCATTAAAGTTTCGTAAATCCTTAAAGTCCTTGGAGATCCTATAAAAATGCGAATCCTTTGGAATACTTTGACAAAGTGAAAAAATAGTTGCATTAGCGAGAAATTTGCGAAAATAGTAGCATTAGTGTCATTTTTTCTTCTTCAAAATAGTAGTAAAATAGCTGCATCGTTGAATAAAAGTGTCAATAGTGTCATGAATTCGAGGCCTGAAATGGTAATATTTTTATTTTAAATTCTAAATTTCTACATTTCTGTAGGTAATTTATTTGTGTAATTGCATCCCATAGCACAGTGATTGGAACGAATCTTGAGCTTAGTGTCTCTATTTTAAAAATTCATTTCAAATAAATCTCTATGAATTCTCTCTTTTTACATTCTCATTCTAATGAGAAGGTATTGGTTTTATGTAAAATTTGACATAGTCGGTTTTCATCAAATCTCCACGTTTTGAGACCCCCTGAGCTAGAAAAAACGATTTTTACCAAGGTGTCTGTCTGTCTGTAGTCTGTCTGTCTGTCTGTAGCCACGATAACTTTCGAAAAAATGATCAGATTTGATTGAGCTTTGGCACACTTTTTTATGGCCTAAAAAGAAAGAACGAGTTCGTTAACCAGCTATTTTGGATGAAAATTCAAAAAGTGAGCACATTTTGAAAATTTTTGAGACCACTTTTTTTGAAGATTTGAAAATTCTATGTACGGTTATTAGTAGTACGCAAAATGACGAGAACGAAATATTCTAATGACTTTTCGTGATCAAAAAAAAATTACTGGAGTTATAGCATTTTCAAAATTCCAAAAAACAAACGAAAATGAACATTTTAAGCCGAAAAACGCACGATATGAAAAAAAGTCAAGAGGAGAAAAACGTTGCTTTTTGAACACACCATAATATTTTTATAACAGTTTTTTGAATTTTTTGAAAAATAAAAAATTCAAATTTTGATCGCACAAAAAAATGATGAAAAATAAAAATTACATTTTGCTGTCAAACTATGCAAGATACGAGAAAAGATCATTCAACCAAAATTGTGCACCTAAAAAAGATTTACAAATTTCTAATGACTCACTTTTTGATATGACGCGTAGTTTTTGTTTTATTCGTAAAAAACAGCATTGAAAATAGAAAAATCAAATTTGTAGACGAATAACACGAGCTACGAAAAAAATGATATAAACAAAATTTGTTTATTCAAGGAGGAGGTACAAATTTGTTGTGAATCATGTTTCGATAGGATGCGTAGTTTTTGTTTTATTCGTGAAAATAACATTGACAGTAAAAAAAATCAAATTTTTGAAAAAACAATGCAAGGTACGAAAACAGATAAATGAACAAAAATTGTGCATTAAAAGAAGGTTTACAAACTTGTAATCAATTTTTATTGTAAGAATATATTCAAAATGAAAAAAATTAACTTTTTTGAACAACGGAACAAGCTAAAATAAAATTTTAACTAATAAAATTTGTCGCCTAAATTATATAATTATTTTTCATTTGAAATCAAATGCAAATTTAGTAATTTGTATATGAAGAACATATAACACGAAGCACGAAGTGCGCGCTCAGTGTATTTACCAAATCGCATGCCGTAAGTGGGCTCAAACTTTTTTGTTTCTATCATACGGTGCACAGAACCGAGCGTGGAACGCAAGGTTCAAATGATTTTCAAATCAAATATTGAGCGCGAAGCGCGAGTGTCTGGATGAGAATGTGTTCCTTAAGGTCGATAGAACCTTGAGTAAATAAAGTTCATTTTCAGTCTAAAATGAAAACAAATTTAACAATCACTTAATATGTAGAGGTTTTGATAATTTCATAAGATTTGCAAACAAACTTTTTCTTTTCATCGAAGTCGAACACGAAGTTCAAAAATCTAGAGGAGCTGAGCGTAAAGCGCGATGTAAATACGCCCGAGCGCGCAGCGCGAGGTGAATATATAATCGAGCGCGAAGCGCGAGATAAATATATGATCGGCAGATTTTTTATTTTCCATTCGATTTTTATTTGTTTCTCTTGTTTTGGAAATCAAAACTGACTTTGTTATTAATTTCAAAAATCTTTTAAGGAAAAAACCCAATCAATTTTATTTAATCATACATGTAAGTAAGTAAGTAAGTATACCATTAAGCCATTTCCCTTTCAGGGTAGGCGTGACACTAATGCACTAATACATGTAATTGAGCGGTTTGGTGCAAGAACGGCCTACTTGCATTTCCCGTAAGGTCGTAAGTCGAGTCCAGTCTAGTCACGTGACTAAGCTGCTCGCGAGATAAAACAGTGCGATACGCCATGACAGCCGAATGGTAATCCGAAATGTCCGAAATCCTACTTCGTAAACACAAAAGTTGGGTTAGGAGAAGAGTCAAGTGTTGGAACATCGTGAAAGTTTATGAATGTTTATGATGGTGAAAAATAATATAATGGTAGAATTTTGCATTGTATTTTAACTTAAAATACAATGCAAAATTTTTAACTGTGGTTAAAGGCACAAGAGTGTTAGGATACTAGTCCTAAAGTTTTTTATTTAATTCGAGGTTAAGTTTACATTTACAATGTTATGTTTGTAAGCCTATATATTGAAAATCGGCAATGCGTTTAAATCCAGCACTTGGCTCTAAACTTCTATGAATCAATATGTACTCAAATTCATATTGTAAGAAAAAAATTAATTTCATGTTTTACAGCTTTTTCGTATTTGACAACCCCATTTTGCAACATTTTTCTGATAATTTATTTTTTATTTTTCATTAATTAAACTTTGACAAATACCTATGCAAGAAAAATGTCTCAGAAATAAAAAAAAATGAAAATGCGTAGCTGCAGCAAAATTCGATTTGAAAACTCTATATTAAATTATATTTACATGGCAAATTAAAAACTTATTTTGAAAATAAAAGATACTTTATCAACTAAAGATTTGAATCAGATATACCAATTAAAAGTCAATTCTACTAAAATCACAAAAACTTAAACTTATTTATTGAATATCAGGAGATCTGAACCCAAAATTTACTAGTTTTAGACTTTTCAAATAAAAAGAATTAAAATCGAACCAACGAGAGGAATTTTCAATAAAAAAAGATTACTTTTCTACCAAAATATTAATTTTCTATCCCAAAAGAAGAAGGTTCAACAAAACAGTTGAATCTTCGACCAAAAATGACAACTTTTCAAGAAAATAGTTGAATCATCACCCAAATAATTAAATTTTCAACCAAAAGAGATCAATTCTGCACCAAAAATATAAACGTAGACTTTTCAATTGAAAATAATTAACTTTAAACTATGAAAGATGAATTTTCCATCAAGCAAGATGACTTTTTTGCAAAACATGAATTGTTAATGTAAAAGGGCGGATTTTCTATCCGAAAACAAAAAAATATGACTTTTTATCAAAATAGTTGAATTTTCAACAAAGTAGTTTCATTTCTAATGAAAAGAAATAAATTCGGAACCAAAAATATAAAAGATTAGTTTTTAATAAAAAAAGATGACTTTTCTGCTGAAACATGAATTGCTAATGTAAAAGGGCGGATTTTCTATCCGAAAAGACGAATTTTCAACAAAACAGTTGAATTTGCGACCAAAAAGTATGACTTTTCATCAAAATAGTTCATTTTTTAACAAAATAGTTGAATTTTCATCCAAATAATTAAATTTTCAATCAAAAAAAAAATTAATTCTGCACCAAAAATATAAGATTAAACTTTTTAAATACAAATTATTAACTTTAAGCCAAAGAAACATGACTTTTTAAGAAAATAGTTGAATCTTCAACAAAATAAGACAATTTTCAACCAAACAGTAGAATTTATTAACCAAAAGAGATGAATTTGAGAACAAAAATATAATAGTAGACTTTTCAAATAAAAAGAATTAACTTTCAACCATAAAAGATGAGTTTTCAATATAAAAAGATGCATTTTTTGCCGAAAAGTAGGACGAATTTTCTATGTAAAAAGACGAATTTTCAACAAAACAGTTGAATTTTCTACCAAAAAAGATAACTTTTTATGAAAATAGTTGAATTTTCAACCAATCATATTAATTTATAGCTAACCAATTACATATTTATTTTTAAGAATAGGTATAACTCTCTTCAGAAAATGTTTAAATAATAAAAAATTCTGTGAACTCTAATTATATCAAATTATCTTTACATGTGGAATTAAACGTATTTGGAAAATAGAAGGTACTTGATTATTTTTGTTTAAATTCAACAATTATTGCGCTTGACTAAGGATTTGAACAGGGCGTACCAATTAAAAATCAATTTTCGGTCATCAATCCAATATCCCAACGAAGACATCAAAGGACATAGATTGCACAGAATTTTCAATTATCAAACAAGTTTCGGAACAGTTACACCTATTCGTAAAAATAAATAGGTAATATGGTAAGCTATAAATTAATATGATTGGTTGAAATTTTATGTTTTTTGGCTGAAAGTTAATTCTTTTTATTTAAAATTATATTTTTATATTTTTGGTTCCGAATTACTCTGTTTTGGTTAAAAGATCTACTATTTGGTTAAAAAATTGATTATTTTGTTAAAAATTCAACTATTTTGTTATAAAGACATATTTTTTTGGTTGAAAGTTAATTATTTGGCTGAAAATTATACTATTTTGCTCAAGAGTCATATTTTTTGGTTAAAATTAATTCTTTTTATTTGAAAAGTTTAATATTATATTTTTGGTTCAGAATTGAGTACTATTTAATTAAAAGTTTAATTATATTGTGAAAAATTGAACTATTTTGATAAAAAGTCATCTTTTTTGGTCGAAAATGCAACCGTTTTGTTGAAAATTCGTTTTTTTTTTAAATAGAAAATTCGTCCTTGTAGAAGAATAATTTACCTTTCATTAGAAGAGTCCTCTTTTTTTATTGAAAATTAATCTTTTATGCTTTAAAGTCAATTCTTTTTTTTTTTTTTTTTTAATGTCTTCTACTAAATTTTCGGTTCCGAATTAATTTCTTTTGGTTAAAAGTGTAATTATTTTGTTGAAAATTATACTATTTTGCTGAAGTCAAATTTTTTGGTAGAAATTAATTCTTTTTATTTGACAAGTTTAATATTATATTTTTGGTTCAAAACTTTACTGTTTGATCAAAACTTTAATTATATTTTTGAAAATTTCACTGATTTGTTGAAAATTCATCTTTTCGGATAGAAAATCCGCCCTTTTACATTAGCAATTCATGTTTCGGCAGAAAAGTCATCTTTTTTTATTAAAAACTAATCTTTTACGGTTAAGAGTTAATTAATTTTATTTAAAATGTTTACTATTATATTTTTGGTTTCGAATTTATTTCTTTTCATTAGAAATGAAACTATTTTGTTGAAAATTCGTCTTTTCGGATAGAAAATCTTCCCTTTTACATTAACAATTCATGTTTTGGCAAAAAAGTCATCTCGCTTGATGGAAAATTCATCTTTCATGGTTTAAAGTTAATTATTTTCAATTGAAAAGTCTACGTATATATTTTTGGTGCAGAATTGATCTCTTTTGGTTGAAAATTTAATTATTTGGGTGAAGATTCAACTATTTTCTTGAAAAGTTGTCATTTTTGTTCGAAGATTCAACTGTTTTGTTGAACCTTCTTCTTTTGGGATAGAAAATCAATATTTTGGTAGAAAAGTAATCTTTTTTTATTGAAAATTCCTCTCGTTGGTTCGATTTTAATTCTTTTTATTTGAAAAGTCTAAAACTAGTAAATTTTGGGTTCAGATCTCCTGATATTCAATAAATAAGATTAAGTTTTTGTGATTTTAGTAGAATTGACTTTTAATTGGTATATCTGATTCAAATCTTTAGTTGATAAAGTACCTTTTATTTTCAAAATAAGTTTTTAATTTGACATGGAAATATAATTTAATATAGAGTTTTCAAATCAAATTTTGCTGCAGCTACGCATTTTCCTTTTTTTTCTGAGACATTTTTCTTGCATAGGTATTTGTCAAAGTTTAATTAATGAACAATAAAAAATAAATTATCAGAAAAATGTTGCAAAATGGGGCTGTCAAATACTAAAGAGCTGTAAAACATGAAATTAATTTTTTTCTTACAATATGAATTCGAGTACATATTGATTCATAGAAGTTTAGAGCCAAGTGCTGGATTTAAACGCATTGCCGATTTTCAATATAGGCTTACAAACATAACATTGTAAATGTAAACTTAACCTCGAATTAAATAAAAAACTTTAGGACTAGTATCCTAACACTCTTGTGCCTTTAACCACAGTTACAAATTTTGCATTGTATTTTAAGTTAAAATACAATGCAAAATTCTACCATTATATTATTTTTCACCATCATAAACATTCATAAACTTTCACGATGTTCCAACACTTGACTCTTCTCCTAACCCAACTTTTGTGTTTACGAAGTAGGATTTCGGACATTTCGGATTACCATTCGGCTGTCATGGCGTATCGCACTGTTTTATCTCGCGAGCAGCTTAGTCACGTGACTAGACTGGACTCGACTTACGACCTTACGGGAAATGCAAGGCCGTTCTTGCACCCAACCGCTCAATTTTTTAAAATCTTGCAGTAGCATTTTCATTCATTAATTTGTTAACATAAAAATAAAATTTGTTTAAAAATGTTGTGAACTTTTGAATATTATTAGTAAGGAATGTCTTCACTGATATTATGATGTTTTACATAAATCTAAGTAGTTGAAAAAAAGAGATTGTTTATAAAAAAAAATGTTAATGTCAACTTTGGTGTAAAATAAAAAATAGATAAAAATTTTTTTTTTCTTATTGCGATTGATTATTTAGTCTATTTAAATGAAGCCACAATATTCTTTTTTAACAATTATTTTAATATAAATTTTTTGTCAACATTTACTACTTTTTAATGAAATCAATGGTAAAAGTGTAATTTATTTTTATATAACGCAAATCGTATAGTAAAAATGTCTATTAATAATAAAAATATCTAAATATTCTTATGCTTAATTTGTTGATTATTTATCTGAAAAAATGTTATATCCTTCACAATTGTAATAAAAAAGTTTAAATGAAAAAAAATTAGCAAAAAATGCAGGCAGCTAGAATCGAACCCAGTCATTCCGCTTACAAATCCGGGGCGCTACCACCTAATCTAATCAGCGGTCGAAGGATGTTCGCATCGCGGGTGTAGCTTTACCTTGTTAGTTCAACTCGAACCCACACTTCAAACCTTTTTAATCCCTGCCCGTAATGGAATGAATTTGAGTGAATTCGGGCGATCCAAGCTCGAAGTTATTCGGGTTGCATCCACGAATTCAAAAGAATTGAGCTCAAATTTCAATCTTTCTCAATCCCTGCCTGGAATACGAATTAATCGGAATGAATTCGAGCCAGGATTCATTCGGATGCATATTTCAGATTTCAAATTGTATCTGCAATCCGAATGAATCCGAATTAATGAATCTCGAATAAATCCGAGCTCATATTCACTCCGAATGAATTCCTATCCAAAACTTTTACAAGGGCAGGACCCTCCAATATGAAAGGCAAATGGTATTGTATAAGGTGACAAATTACCGAAAGCTCAATGTATTTCTCTCCCGCCCCTTCCCCAACTTCTTTCTCCTCTACTTCCCCTTTTTTCGCTTCCCCAGCAAACATTCCTCTTCCCTTCTTCCCATCCCGAGCTATCACTTCCCACCCCCTTACTCAACCTCATTTCTAATAATTTCCCCTAATTTCCCTCCCATCATTACCAATCACTTTCCCTACTTCTCTCCCCTCATAACTTATAACTTCTCTTAGTTTCTCTTCCCTAAAGTTTACTTGCTTTCCCTACACTCCTCTCATTTCACCTACTCCCCCCATTTCCACTAATTTCCCCTACTTCCCTTCAAATTATTTCCCAAACTACGCCTCCCCTCACTCCTCCACCCTATCTCCCCCCCCCTAACCCACCCCATTTCCCCTATTTTCCCTAAAATTATTTCCTTCTACTTCTCCTTCCCTAATTTCACCTACTTTTTATCCATTCCCCTATTTTCCTCTCACTCCTAGTTTCTCTTTCTCCCTTTCCCTAATTCCCCTAATTTCCAAAGAGTTGAATTTTTTTCACAAATAAAAAAATGATTTTCTACTATAAAAGACAAATTTTCAACCAAATACTTAAATTTTCAACTAATTGGATTAATTTTTGATCAAAAAATTAGTCAAAGTAGGCGCCGCGCGCCTACAAAAAGGGGTTCATAGCCTTTTAAAACGTTAATTAAGTCGTTCAAACATCCCCCTCCCATACTTTCCCTGCCCTCACTTTATTCTTCGCCCCCTTCTCCCCGACGTCGTCATCCACTACTCCCCCCTCCCCTCGCTAACCCAACTGACACTTCTATTCCCCTACTTCCTTTTTGCAATCCTCACTTTCCCTCTGCACCCCCGCATTACTATGTACTAATTCTCCTTCCCTCATTTCCTCTCACTTCCCCATTTTCCCTACTTCCCCTACTCCCTTCCTTAGTTCGCCTTATTTTCCCTACTTTACCTCCCCTCTCTTCCTCTACTTGCCCTACTTCCCCTCCATACATTTCCTCTCACTTCCCATAATTCCACTCTCCTCATTTCCCCTCACTCCTCCTACTTCCCCTCCCGTCATTTCCCCTCACTTCCCCTCCTTGGAAAATAGTACGACGGACGGACACCCGACCGAAACTATAATAATGGTTTCTGTCTATGAATACATGACTTTTCTATGATACATGAATTTTCAAGCAAATAATTTTATTTTAGACTAAAAATGATCAATTTTGAACAAAACATGGAATAGTTCAATTAATAATAAAAATATATTATTATATAATAATTGATAAGATATCAACATTTGACCAAATAGTTGAGTTTATACCGAATTTTTAAACTTTCAACAACAAAGTTCATTTTAAACTGAATCAGATTTTTTTAAACAAGAAAATTGTAATTCTATCTAAAAAGGATGAAATTTTTACAAAAAAGATGAATTTTCAAACCGAAGAAAATTGCAATGAAATTGTTGAATTTTCAAGTCAAAAAGGATGACGGTGAAGCCTATAGGAAATAAATAGGAATTTTGATCGTTTATAGATTAAATAATAGGTGAAATAAAATTTTGATTTGAAAATGAAGTATCGGACTGCGCAACATTTTAGATCCTAATGAAATGATAAAATTGTACATTTGTAAAACTAAATACTTATTGTTATTAACACATTTTATTTCCCAAGTTTATAAATTCTTAGTAAAATTTTGAGGGGTTCGGAGAAAATCTCTCAGTATAGAAAAGAATGGAATTATTGGAAAGAGGATTAGAACTAAGTGATACAATTATTAAGTAGGATAGAATAATAGAATAAAAAGTGATAAACAGGAACAGATTAGAATTAAATTATTGAAAATACCTGTAGAAATAAGATAAAGTGATAGAACAAAAAAAGACAGGATTATTGAAAAGAGTAACAGTATAAGAAGCGATAAGAAATGATAGAAGGAGAATAAAGAGGACTGGGATAAAAAATAATAAACGGGGATGGAAAAAAATGAAACGGCTTGAGATAATTCGGGATAAACTGAAAAAAAGATTACAAAATAAATATTATGAAGAATGTGAAAAATAGAATAGAAATTAATAGAATAGAATAAAACAATTGTCAAAAAATTACTCAACACCTCTTGGATAATTTACCTAATTATAAAGAAATTTACAGACTTTCTAACGTTTTGCAAAATAATGTATCTAGTTTATGAAAATGACTAGTTTCCATAAAACGCAACTTATTTCATTCCCACTAATTAGGTAACATGAGAAGGAAATTACCAGTTAAAGACTGTATTACAAGAAAAATAAGCGAATAAAGATTTCTAATAGAGGAATGATTTTCTTCTTCAATACAGTTTTATAAGACTTTATATGAGTTTGGATTAAATATTTTACTTTTTGCTACCACTTAGTGAATTAACAAGTTCGTATATTAATATTTTTTTTCTTAATTATTTTAATCTCTCAAATCGTGAATCGGTAGCAACTAGTACCTACGACTTCAAGATTGCTTCTGCAATGCAGAACAACTCGCATTATCATAATTTAACCAGATCGTTTTATTCTTTTTCTCATTTTATAGGCTACAATAAAAAAAAGTTCGATTAGATAATATCGAATTACCGTTCAATTTTCCACCTGCAAGTGGAAAGAATCGATCAAAAATAATCATATATTCGAATTAGGTAAATTATATAGAACCTTTGCTCTCTTTGATATATTTCAATTTAAGAAAATTAAAATAAAACTTCAATAAATTATTTTATTGAGAGAAAAGCCTTTTAAAACACAGAATCAAAAATAGAAGAATGTTTTTTTTTTATTTTCTTCAATTATAACGTTCTAAAATATTGTTTAAGTACAGTGCAAATAATTATTTGTATTGTTATTGGTTGGATAGTTCTAATAACTAACAAATCAAAATTATTAATAAAGTTGTCATATCTGAAAATCTTCTCCATTCATCAGGTCCAATGTCAGAATCCAAAATTAAATTTTTATTCAGATTTGTCCACTTGGGCTTTATTAGCCAAATATTTACTTCTGTATGATCCAGTCGGGTCGTATTTGGCTTCTAGTTTGTCCCAATCTTCTTTTCGGTTTTCAATCAAAAATTCACAAAACTTATCCGAACCTATTTTTTGAACTTCACTGCACGATGCACATTCAGTTGCCAAGGCATCTGGAAGATTTCCTGAAAATGTTTGTTATTATTTAAATGAGGTTATCACAATTCTATTTATCGAAATGTGCTTATAAAAGTGTCTAATTGTCGATTCAAATTGAAAAACGAAAAGATCAATTCAAATTTTCGCGCCACTTGGTGACGTAAGAATTTTTAACGAATCTCAGAAAAGGGCGCGAAAGATGGAGTGTTCAAATCTCAATTTAGCAAATATGACCTATTTGCAATTCAAAAATGTATTTTGTCAAGCAAAATACTGTATAATTTTTTACAGAAACTATATACAAAATTCTGTTTGAAAAATAATGTTTATTATTAAGCATCATTTAATAATTCGCTCCGCGAGGCAATTTTGAAAATCAATTTACACAGCTTGAAATTCAAGCGTTGTGGAATGGATTTAATTGCCTTGTGCGATTTACATTTAATTTAGCCTTGCCCTCGACAGGGGCGTAGCGTCGTTCATAAAACTGCGGTCGACCATGAAAGGAAGATGCAAGTTGTTACAAACGACTTTATGAATACATGCACGTCACATTCGTGCTCCACGTAATTGACTTATCCTAAGATAATAAACATTGCTCAGTAATTTCAGTCAACAAATGAAATTATGCACAAATGAATGCAAAATTTAAAAAAAGAAGATTTGTTCTTAACGGCCATTCACAAAATACGTGATACATTTTTCAGGAAGTCTAAATACCCCCTTTCCCCTGCGTGATGCTTTGACCATTATTTCTAACATGGAAAATGATACTTTGACAAACCCCCTCCCCCCCAAACGTATCACGTATTTTGTGAATGATCCCTTAATAAATAGAAACAAAATTTAAACAATAAAATAAAATTTTTGTTAAAGAGACTGCCTATCATCGTGAAAATGAAAACTGAGGAAAAAATTAATCGACACAAAAGGACATAAGATGAATGGAAACGGCCTTTCGGTAAAATTGGTTCACACTTCCGGTTTATGATGCTTCCTGTGATTCTGATAAAAAGACGTAATGAACCAATTTCATGCTACTTTTACAAAAATCTATGAAAGAGGGTAGAGTTTTTGTACTTTATTCTGTAACTTATTTTCATCAGATAAGTGCTGAAGATTTCCCCAATCTTAATTTTGTTTGAAAATCAAGATTCCCAAAATTTCCAGTTTTTGATGATTTTGCGAAAAAGTTGCAACTAGAAAAATGTGCATTTAAAGAAATTGTACATCTTCATAGATCAATATTTTTTATCTATTTATTTGTAATAAATACAAAAAATGGTGCAAGAAAGTATGTGAAAGCTAAAAAAATTTATCGGAAAAGGTCTCAAAATAGCAGGAAATTACAAAACTTTTACAAATCTTCTGTAACTATAATTTTCCAGAATCATTTTTGAAAATTAAAAACAAGTTATATTTACTTTTTGCAAAATTATTTTTTGGTCGAAAGAGTGATTTTTGAAGATTTTATTTTATAACTCTTACAGGGTGATCCTAGATATCTAACTGGCCGAAGAGCATAAGAAAAACCAAAGGACAATGAAAATCCGCAAAATAAAAAGGGCTACTCGAGTAACAAAACTTATGCATGATGCTAAATTTTTCCATAATTTTGAATTTTAAATATATTTTTCTTTTATTTTATATTGAATATTTTCAGTTTATTATTCGCTTTTATGTTAAAATTGAAACTTAAGTAAAAATAAGTTGTTGTCTGACTTGGCTGACTCGGCAATTTAATCACAATTAGAGGGAAGATGAATTTAACCATAATTATTTTCGGGCAAATTCCCTAAAGCCTGGAAAAATTACCGAAATCTTTATGGAATTTTTCAGGATTTATTTTGAGGAAAATTCCGAAAATATTTTTAAAAATTACCGAAATCGTTTTGCAATTTTCCCAAAATTAATTTGGAAAAAATTCCCAAAATATGTAAGAAAATTACTGAAATCATTAGGAAATTTTCCCCGACTTCTTTTCGTCCCGAACATTTTCGGTAATTTTCCCGACAAAATTCGGACAGTGCAATTTTATCCGATATTTGTGTATACTAATATAAAATTCATTTTTTTCTAATTTTGAGTCCATTCCGAGATGAGAAAATAATATAGCTTTTTATTTGGAATAATTTATAATTTTTCCGGTAACGACACATTTTTAAAGTTATGCAAATATTTATAATTGTACTTCGAAAATGGACAGATTTTGTCTTCAACTTTAATTTTTTCTAGAAAATAGTACAATGTTTCATCATTATTATTCTACTTTATTCTAAATATATATGTATGAAAAATATATTTTTTTAAATTCCGAAATTTACTTTTCGGTTTTTGAATTATTTTTGAAAATTTTACGTTTTATTACGGTTTGACACTAAGAAATTGAAGGTGAGAAGAAATAATGGGAAGTAGGGTCTAGTGAAAAAATGATTATTGTTTGAAATCTGTTTTTGGATTATCTGGAAAAATTGTGGTATGCTATCAGGAGAATCCATAATTTTTTTTACAAATTTCTGGGATTTTTATCCGCCCTAAAGAGGCATAAACTTTTTAAAAATTGAAAATATAAAAATTTTCTCTGGGTGAAAAATGATCGCACATTTTTTATGTGTACTGTTTTCGATCAAAAATAATAATAAAAAATCATTTTTTAGGAAATATAATTTTTGATCAAGTTAGAATTTTTTGCAGTATCATAAAAATTACAGTTTTTTGCATTTGGTTGAAGTAATACTTATTCTTGTTTTTTTTTTAAATTCCACAATCGTTTTCTCGTTTCGTTTATTAAAACTTATCTTTACATTTCTAATTTTAAAAATTACAAATTTTATTAATGCTAATTTTGCATTTCCTTACTATTTAAATTTGTAATTTTGCAAAATCTCAAAAATTCAAATCCCTTTCCGGTTACCAAAAGTGATATCCAAGTTTTTGAAAAATCATGGATTATCCTGATAGGATACCACAACTTTTCCACATACCCCAAAAGCAGATTTAAAAAAATAGTTGTTTTTATGCTGCCCTAATAATAGGTTCTAAAATCAGTTAGTATATCATTTTTTAAATAATAATAATAATTTTGATATCCCTTAATGTAGACAAAATAATAAATGAATGAAGAAAACAAAATGAATATTATTCTCACTTTTGAGTTCAGCAGCATCGGGGGTGCAAGGATTTTTATCAAGAAAACATCCCACGTAGTTGTTGACGAGCCTCTCGCTTTTTAGTACCTCATCCACATCAACATTATCATACTTAGTAGTGTACTTGTGCTCCTCCTCTGCATTGGTGAAAATGACCAAAAGAAGGAAAAGGATGCAGGTCCTGATCTTGACTGAACTTGCTAGAAAGGCCATTTTCTCTAGACTGTCGCCTCCTTATTAGCTGATATTTTTTATAAGTTCGTGCCATGCCTCGTTAGAGACACGACAGTGATCATAGCTCAACAAGCAAATCACCCTAAATTACTCTCGCACGCGATTTCCGACGAATTAGGGACGCCTCTTGTGCTCTCGTGCATGGCGAATGAGCCACATTGCGATCTTCCATAATTTCTGCTCCCATTAGGATAGATAGGAAGCTCGTTATCGAGTTTGTAGATTGTGATTTAGTTGCATCGACCAGATAAGTATTTATCTTCTTAGGTAAGAGATTTCATGCCGAGAGGAAGTCGATCAGCATTTTTAGGTTCTGCCTCAGTCGAGGATAACATGTTGATCAGGATGGAGTTCTTGATAGATGGTTCTGATGAAGATTTATAGTGATGATGGATGCGAGATTTATAGGGATGCTTCTTTTTCTAATGGATTGCACCAGATTTGTTGACCACGGATTGGAATGTATGGAGTCGTTGAGCTGAAATACTAGGTATGGACCAAAAGATTAGTGTGTATTCCATCATATCTTAATTCTTTTTAACATAATACTATACATGTTTTTTTATTGTCTATTGCACTGTATCATACTAAATTTGTGTTATTTATTTTCATTATCATATTCTATTTTTTCTGTCCATTATATGATTGAATATAAGAATATTAGAGACATGTCTATTGTCTAGCATTATCATAAACAAGTGTTGGATAGAGAATTATAAAAAGAAAGAAAGATTTCGTTATAATTATTCGGGATGACATGACTAATGATACTTATTCGAGATTACGTGATCGATGATTATTGTTTGGGACATAATTGGTAATGATGCTGTTCAGCGAGATGATGTAGTAAACAATTGTCGTTAAGAATAATATAGCAGATATTTACTGTTGAGTTTATTCTTGATAATGTATCCGATGTAAAAAGTATTCTGTTTTAGTCAACTTCTGGGAGTTATGTAGATGATGATAGTGGTTATGTTAGATATTAGGATGCCTATTAGAGATGAATTTTTTTTCTTCAGAAATTCTGTGATTGATTAATTATAATTTTTATGAATGGCATAGCTTACGATAGTTGTTAGAGATTATATTATTCTTGTAACAGTTTTACTGAGTGCTGTGGCTATGGTCCTCTAGGGAAAGTAATTGTTTTTAGAAATAATGTAGCTGATGGTGCTTGCTGAGAATAGTTTTGTTTTTATGGTTGAGAGAATGACGGTGATAACCATCATAAAGATGATCATGGTGGTTTTTGATAGGCATAATCTGTTATGATTATGATGGAGAAACTAAGAAAAATGTGGATGTGGCTGACAATAATGATCAAAAACGGATGATGCATGTGATTAAAGAAAAACTTATTGATGATATTATTTCTGATTTATAGGCTTATGATTGGTATTTATCAATAATGTTTATACAAAAATATATCTTATTCAGGAATGTTGTTGCTCATGGTGATAACTTTGTCGGTTACAATACTGGAAGTGATTTAGTTAATGTAGGTATAAATAGAGAATACTGTTGTTGATAGTAACTGTTGGGAATAATGATGATGATACTAATAAAATATGTTATTAGTGAAGTCTGCTATAGATGATGTATTTTGAGGAGCGATTTTGTCGATGATGATCATGATGGTGATTTTTCGTGAAAATATAAGTGATAATGATTGTTAAATTGAGGGTTTCAGGAATTCTAGTTGACATGGTTCAGAATTGAAGAGAATAGAGTTGCTAGAAGCTATAGATATATCAGTTTGACATTATGCTCCTTAGAAAATAGATTTAGGTCTATCGAGGAACTTTGGAAGATTATAATGATCTATTTTAGATATTATTGGAAACTATAGTTCTGATGGATCAAGTTAGATGTTACATAAATATGTGTGATGTGTGAATGATACGAATGATGATTTTTGAGTTGATGTGGCTATGATCTTCTTGGGAAAAAAATTATTGTTAGAAATAATACAGGTGGTAATGGTTTTTGGGGGTCTATTAATTCCAAATTGGTATTTTCATGGAATTTGGAGCTTGCATTAATGAAATTGTTGTTAAGGTGCATTATAATTCTCAAAACTGGTATGGTCTAACATTGTTATTACGGATAACGTGACTGTAGATACATTCTTGAGGCGATATGATAAATACTAAAAAAAATAGTTGCTCGCAATAACGTAAATTATGTTTTTTTAATAGAAATAATCTGTTTTATGGTATTTGCTAATAGAAATGTGGTTTATCTGGTTAGAAAAATCTTTTAAGAATTGTTCGGGATAATGTGGCTGATCATGATTTTTACAAACTACATTTCTGACGGTTTTAAAGAACAATTTTACAGTAGATGATTGTTTTGAATGATGTTATTGTTTATCGCCATTAGGGATTTGATGCTGATGATTATTGCTCAAGGGATATGGATGATTATCGTATTATACTGGTCGCAGGTAACTGCCCTTGCATAAAAACTATTTGATAATGCCGTTGAAGTTTAACTCTTTATTGATGGCGTCCTTCACTGATGTTTGTTCAAGAAGTTGTAATTTCTAGGAATATTGTGGCTGATAATGTTGATGATTGATATTTATGTTACAGATAATGTATCGTACTAGAGTGGTGGAAATAATTTACTTGATAAAGGAATGGAATTCCAAAAATGTTATCAAAAAAGTTGATGAGCTTTTACCTTTTCACAGATCTTGATCCTGCTCATCATAATCCTCAGATTCACCCTCTGGTAAATCCGCGCATGCTAAGCAAATGTCCCCCACATCTCTCCAGCACTCCTGGCAGTGAACAAAAGGGCACCCAGGAGTAGTGCACCTCCTGAACTCTGGACCCTTCTTTGGTTCCCTCTCTTCACAAATAAGGCATTTTTCTCGAGAACAAGCAAAAAACTGAAGCCATCCACAAAGGTTCGGATATCTATTTCGCAGCGCCAGCCAAGGATCCATATTTTGTTTCAGACGATGAGCCCTTACAAGGTTCTTCACTTTTACCTTCATGAACCTGAAGTACCCGACGCGACGTCGCATGGTTTCATTGTACAAATAGAGAACACGACGCTTTTCTCTCTTTCGGTAGAAGAAAGAGCAAATGATCCTTCTCATTCGCTGGGTGTAAGCTGTACCTAGAAGCATAAGCCATACGCCTAGATATGTGCCATAGATCTTAAGGAGGATGTAGTTAGAGAGCTTTTTGGGCTGAGGAAGACAAGCCTCGTTAGTGACTACCATCTTTATTCGCTTCTTGATGTTGAAACTGCGGATCACACTTCTTATCAAAGATGCTATCACTCCGGTTCCTCGGACTTCTAGGGACATGTCGTGGTGACCTGCCTGTGTCGAAGATTAGGTTTTAGAAGAGGAATTAGATCTATGAAACTAAATATAGAAATACTTCAACCTGGGTGTATTCCAGATAAGCATGTCTCCTGACGAGGTCCAGGGTTTCAAAGAAGAGCTTATCAAGTAGCACAAAAACAGTCGCAGTGATCATTTCCAAAATGAGCTTGACTGTCTGGCCAATGAGGTTCTTTTTCTCTAGCTTGCTCTGCTTTATTCTGTAAGGATCCACGAAGCTACGCCTCTCACTCTTCTTTAGAGGTAGTAAAGTAAAGCTTCCCCTAACTTTTCTTCTGGCATCAATCTTACGAAAGTATGGAGTGACATAGACGTTGTCAAATTCTATTTCGTTGAGGTATTTGTCGTGGTACTTCTGAGCACTGAGAATAATCTTAAGAAAGATAAACGCTAGACCCCTTTTGAGTATAGTGATGATGTTGTTAAATATTTTTCTCCTCAAACCGAAATCGTGCATGATAGCCTTGGCTGTGTCACTTGGTCCATGAACATCAAGAACAATTGGAGCTATTTCAACTTTGTATTGAAGAGTTGCTTCCTTCATATTTTCACTAAGCTTTTTCTTAGAATCTAGGCTCAGAGGTTCGGAAAGATGAGTTGGAAGAATCAGATATTTTGGTTTTGAAAAAAAATCCAATAAGATTTTATCTTTACCTTTCAAGGTTGCATATCCTTCTCCAATCCCAGGATCGATTTTTCCGTCTGGATCACAAATGCTAGACCCACCTAAAGCCTGAACTATATTACAGACAAAGTCCAGTTTCATTGGCCAACAGAGCAACCAGGATGCCGCCCAAGAAACCTTTTCTTGACATTTATCAAAGGCGTCAGAGAACATTTCTCTGAAAAGGGTTTTTATATCTTTAGAGAATGAAAATTTACCGAGTAAGTAACCATTTAGGAATAAAAGACCATACCTGCATCTTTCGGAGCCTCGACTTAGTTGTTCTTCACAACGTGCTTCAATTTTAGCTTTATACTTTATTTCATAAATATCACCTTCTGATTTAGCTTTTGACTGTTTCCTCTGACTTTTTTGTTCAATTTCTTCACTCCTCCTTGTGTCATTTTGTAAATCATCCAAATAGTCATTTTCCTCCTTTAAGCGCTTCATTTCCTCCTCTCCCTCGATTTCCTCAATTATAGGCAGCGTGAGTTCTTTCACAGATGCCAAGATGTCCCTCACTTCATCAGCATCAGCTTTCATATTTAAGAGAGCCTAATGGAAGAATTAATTAGTAAAAACGTTGTTAGTTTTCTTGTAGACATTCTTATTTCAGATAAAGCCGGCAGTAATTTGCCACTACGAAGATTCAATTCTCCAAACCCCTACCATAAGAATTAATTATTTAAGGCCGCATGGAAGAATAAAACCGCGAGGTGGACGAATATTGATGATAGGAAATTTAAATTTAAAAAATATATTTGCCGGGCTTTACCTCTTTAAATGGTTTAAACATCAAGTCTAATCTAGTTTTCGTCAGGTTGTAGGTTAGTTGAGTGGTACAAGAAAAGGTTCTCACTACTTCTTTTGCATTGAAAGTCAAATTGAAAATTGGACCGGCAATTATGTAGCCAAGGACCAAAGTCTTCAAGACACTCCGACCAGATCGACCACAAAAGGCTGGAATCGTCAAAAGGCTGATACATCTGACCTATTTTGGTTTTAACTCTTGTTTGGGATTTTTAAATGAACAACTTATTAAAATTAAAAGTAACCTGTATCGAAGCAGCACATCCAAGAGAAAGCATCGTCACGATAATAGCTCCCAAAAGCAGACTAGTACGTTGATCAAACTGAAGATCAACAATGACAAACTCATACAATAAGAACCCCATAAAAAATCCAAAGAAAAATCCAATTACGGCTCTTTTCTTCTTATGAGTACCAATTGGATCATAACAAACGTGAAACAAGGTTGGACATTTTTTCAAATAAGTTTTCATACATTTTTCAAGACAACGTTCTGCGATTTGACCAGTTCGATTAAGATGTTCCATTTATATTTAATGAACAGTTTAATTATTAAAAAGAAAATTAAACGGTTAGGAAATCTTTTTGACAGTTTGAAAAAAACTGGCTCTCTTTTGTTTTGTGTTAATTTTTATATTATCAGTTCAAATTAACTATGTGCAGCAGATTCGAAAAGAACTCATACTGAAGGATTTTCAGAATTACAACTTTATTAATTTATACTTCGTGAGAGTACGCTTTGTATACAAATGTACATAAAAATAATAGTAATAATAATAAAATACATAACAACTTAAAAGAACAGGCCGGTTGTCCTAACGAACGAGACTGGTGTCAAAAACACGTGTGATCAAGGCGGAGGTAAAAAAGGTTGTCGAGACTCCAATCGCTTGGAAATCCGAAGGGTGTCATCTTTTTTTCTGAATTTAAACGGCGACTCCAAGTTTCTCAGCATGCTCTCCGTACTTCGCCCTGTATGATCCGTCTTTGTCGTACTTCTCCAGAAGTTGCTTCCAAATCTCAGGTTTTTTCGTTGACAAAAATCTGATTACTTTCTCTGAGCCATTCTTCTGTTTCTCACTGCATTTGGAGCATTCGGTGGCGAGGGCATCAGGAAGTACAGCTGAAAAAGAAATGGTAATTTAGCATTTTTTGAAATTAACTTATATTTATATTTTTCAGTATTAATTATGTATTTTAAACACTTCAATTCAGTCTTTCATTTTTTTTCAAAAAGTACTGTGAATATATTCTCTAAAGAGATGGCATAAAATTTAAACTCTTAAATTATTCTTTTGCTGAAAAAGTTATTATTATAAGTAGTATTCTTTATGGTAATAACTGTTCATAGTGATTATTTTTAAAATTTAATTTACAAACTAAAGAAAATTAATTTAAAATTTCTTTCTATCCTAGTTTGAAAAATGATAGAAACCAAATATTGCAAAGATGTAGTATTCTCTCCTAAATTATTCAAGGAAAATCACAAAGGACATTTAAAATATCATATTATCTCAATTAAATCAGAAAAAAAACAAAATTTTTTTTCTCAATAATTCAAATAAAACTATGAATAGAAAAATAAGTATTTTTTTAAATCTAAAGAGCTCAAAAAGCTTTGTTTTTCAAACATTATTTTCATCAAGCTCTGGTCTATTTTGAATCTTTTATAAATTACAATTTTTTCAATTTCGAATTGTAGAGCAGGAAATGTATATACTGCATTATTCATACAGCACACAAATCACTGTTTACATATGGTAATCACAAAAAAATTGTTTAAAAAATTGCATAAATTAGCATTTGATAATTCGTCTATTTTTCATTCAGAAACAACACCAGTTTTATTTAATATACCTATCAAAACATTTTTGCTGATAATTTTGAATCTGCATTAAGCAATTTTGTTTTGCTTAAGATTATCTATTAGATTCTGTTAAGATAAAAATCTGCTTAAGAAACAGAGTTTTAATGATCTTTGGAAATTCCTAAATAGTCTTGATAAGGAGGAGCAATATTTTTGTTCACAGGAAAAATAAATTGCTGTAATTTATAACTCAATTGTTTTATGTAGCTTATTCGAATGACAAGTTCTTTCGCAACAAATCAGTGATTCATTTAATTGCATAGCAAGTCATATTAGCAAATTTTTTCAGAAAATCGACGCATGTATAATTATTAATTATACTTTATCAATACCGGTTTTATTAATAACATTGTTTTTATTTAAGGAAATTAAAAAAATGCTTCGGAATGTTGTGAAACTTTTCTGTCCAATAATTATTAAAAATATTAAATAAAATTCTTGACTACATTCGACTGTTTTGAAGCAAGAGAAGATTTTTGGCAAATAAGCAGCAGATATGTGAAGAAATGATATTGTTGTAAATAATAAAGATTTTTTTCATTATTCTTTTGGTAATTCCTGTTATATTAATATAGTTTTTGTAGGGTACCTTTGAGTTCTTTGCCATCGGGGGTGCAGCCGGTGTCTTTCAAAAGACAAGTGACATAATTGTTCAACAAACGATCATTGTTCAAAATTTGATCCAGATCGATGTTGTCGAATTTGGCGGTGTACTCGGGAGCTGCGGAAACAGCAACCACGAGTGCGACGAGGAAGACCAAAGCGAACTTCATATTGGCTGAAAAAAATGAATCATTAAAAATTTTGTTTGCAATTCATTAAATTTTTACCGTCACATTCCAGAAAGCACGAACACTAAAAAGGCAAATACAACTTTCAAGCAATAATATTTTATGCGCCTGCGCGGTTATTCTTTTACAACCGGCAAACTGACACCATTTACATTTTTACATTCCAACAAGTGAAAGGGAACTGCAATACATATTATATCTAACAATTTCCTCCATAAAGAAATATTTTTTACTTTTTTTGAATTTGTATTTTATTTAAGAGAAGGCTTCTATTTAAATACTTCCAAACTAGAATTCTTTTACATGTTACAAAAGCTTTTTTGATTTGCTGGAAATATTGTCAATTATAGTTTTTAAATAAATTTAAAAAATTCTATTTCAAATTCGATTTATTCGATTAAATATTTTTATTGATATTTATAATTCTTTCTTCTTTTACTATTTCTGATTCCTTTTATTTACTTTTTTAGATTGTTAACATTATCTGAACCTGAAATGTTAATTTCAACTTTAATTCAGAAATCAAATTAGTGTCTAATTGAAGGATAGGTAAAAAAGACACTTCGATTACTTCGAGGAAAAGACAATTTTGTTATTATGTATCTTGGAAAATTGTGGGTACGTATGACACAACAGAAAATTAATGAAGAGAAAAAAATGAAAGGCGAAGGACGAATTTTTTCGCATTGTCTCTTTTATGCACATTTAAAGTAAACATTAACGTCAACTTCGTAGGTCTTAAATTTATTATCTCATTTTGAAATCAGCCATTGCCTACAAAAAAGCAGACTATAAAAAAGCAAATGCAAATGTTTAAGTATTTCCTTTTTTTATTTTAATAACTTTAAACTCTTTGACCTCTTTGAATAGATATTTTATAATTATCATTTAAATCCTAAATGAAAAGCATTTGAAATAATTTATTTAAATAAGTCTTCAGTAAATTTTCCTGGGTGAAATTTTTCAAGAAGTAATTTATTTATTTCTAGCTATGTTTATAAATTCTGTTTACTATTACGGAATTTTCCGTAAGAATAACCCATTTCCTTATATATTATATATTTTCAATTTTCATCATTGGTAACAAGTAACAATTTTTTTTAGGTCAAGAAATATATTTTGAAAACAAATCATTATTTTGAATCGATCCATGATTGTTTATTTTTAATAAACTCTTTAACTAAGGTATACAAAACATAGTTTAGGCATAACTCAACTAAAAATTTCCCAACTCGAGGTTTTAATTCAAATTTTTATAAATTTTAGTTTTATATATTTTTCATAATACTGATTATAGTATTTCACTATTAATGATAGGTTATTTAAAATATTTGATAAAAATTATTTTTAATAACAAAATCTTGAACATTCACAGGAGATTAAGAAAGGATTTAAATTTAAGATCTGAATTAATTTTAAGTTTGTGATCAGTTTTGAGTGTAAAGTATTAAAAATAACCATGGTACCTAGTTTTCAAAATAAAGCATTTCTCAAATTAAAAAATTATATATAATACTTATTAGATTTATATTGAATTTCAGTTAGATTTATTATTAACAATAATAATCTAAATAATAAAAAATGTTACAAAGCTGGAAATTGCTATGAGCCTAAAAATATTTGAGTCAGGTCTTTCAAAATTAGTTTAAAAATTAATATATTGATTAAAAAATCTGAAGAATTGAAAACTTATATTTAAATTAATCCCAAGATTCAAATATAAAATGATCCCTAAAACTATAATTATTTTTCATTTTTATGTATTAAATTTATCTATATTTATATTTGATTTTAGTGAATGAATGCAAGTTTAGATTAAATTGTTTTTAAATCATGAACGAAGGATTTTAAATGAAAATTCAAAATTAAATTTGAAAATAGATGAAATAATATTTGAGAATATATTGTAGCTTGAAATCCATTGATCAAAATTAAATTTAAAATGGACTATTATAATCAGTCAGGCTATCAAATAAATGAGACGCATAAAAAACTTTTTTAATTTGATGCTGTCTTGAAGTTTTTAACTAAATGTAAATGGATTTATTTACTTTTGATTTCGTAAAGGTATATTTCACTAATTATTCATGTTATAATGATCTAAATTTTCAATTTCTTATTCACATACGAAATCAGAAGATAATTTTGTACATGATTACTATATATTCAATTTAAAAAATAACAATAAAAATGAAATAATAATAAAAATAACAAGTTTAACAAGTATGACTTATCAACTCAAAGATGTACAATAGTTATCTTAAGTTAAAAAATGAGCATTTTTAAAAATTATTTGTAAAATCGAGAAAAATATTCCCATTGTTAATTGTAACTGATTTTGTAAGAGAACTGAAGGCTAACTCAAGAAAAAAATATTTTAGGTTAAAATTGTTTATTTAACAATATTTATCTAGATTTTTATGTTTTTGCTTTCTCTTTGGGTAAAAGTTGCAACTCTTACTTAATCATAATGTTTTAGATCTTATTTTATTCCTTGAACGATTCTGTATAAATCACTTTGGTACGTTTTTTTAAAATTTGATTTCAGAAAAATATTGCATATGAAATAAAAAATTGTGTGATTCGTAGAATATTTAAAAAAACGTACTAAAGATCCTAAAGAGCCCTACAACATTAGTATTAAGTAAGAATTGCAGCTTTTATTTAAAGAGAAAGCAAAAAAATAAAACTCTATAAATAAATATTGTTAAATAAACAATTTTAACCTACAATAGTTTTATCTGAAGTTCGCCTTTAGTTATATTCAAAAATTAGTTGTAATTAACAATTGAAATATTTTCTTCGATTTTATAAATCATTTTTAACAATGTTTTTTTTTTATTCATTTGATTTCGTGAATTGGAACCGAGAATAACAAATTGTATTTGTCGACTTAAGTTTGATACTCAAATTGATGATATTCCAAACATACAGAAACCACCATTGTCCCAATTTTTCAAAAAATGGATTCATCATGTTTTGTGAAGAGATCTAAAAACATATTTCCGAGCAAATAAAATAAAAGTTATTTATCAATATTATTATAGAAAAGTTCTCAAAGTTGGATTGAACCTAAATTCAAAATACTTTAGTGATTTTAATGCAAGTTCTGAACAAGTATGAAACTGAATTTAATAAATAATTCACAAACTGAATTACAGGATTAAATAAAAATTTAAATAAATACGTTACCTGTGATGGTCGCAAATAGAAAAATTGATATAAAAAAAGAATCGAAAATATAAAAGAATAAACTTGAATGAAGATTTAAATTATATTTAAATTAGAGATAAATTGGAAATGTACCAAAAATACGAGATACAAAAAAATCTAGTTTTGAAAAGAAACCAAAAGACACACTTCGCAGCACTTTTCCGACCTGATGAATCACTTTTCCGATTTTCACCGATCTTTATTGATTTTTCCGAAAATTCCCTAAGCTGAACTCACCTGAGTATTTGCAATAATCAGGAGCAAGTGCGTGAACAGATTCAAGACGGGAGTTTATATACGTCCTGACTGTGACGTTTGCTCACGCAAAAGCCCTGAGGGGGGTCCACGAAGTGGGAATCGTGGATACATATGGCAAACTCTCAACGACGACCCCCACCTTCACCTTTGTTCTTCAGAAAGGACTAAAACATTGATGGTGAGCTCACCAATACAGATTAAAAATTAATGATGTCTGGAGACCTGAGTTGACCACTTTGCATATGACGAGGATGAATTTTTCTTTTCCGCATCCGAGGATGAAGGCTCGTCCGTGTCGCTCTAGAAAAGTCATTATTCCTAGCCTCGACTAATTCTTTCTTATTCATTGCGCTTGCTCGTTTGTGTCAGATTTATGGATTAGGATATTATTTTCGGATTTGGATTCGTATCCGAAAAAATATCAAATTTGGTGTTAGTGGACAAATAGGAACAGGTATCAGTTTTTACGTGGCTCGCAGTTTTAAACAATTTAAAAATTATAATTTTTCTTGCAAAAATGTGCGATGGAATTTTAGAGAATTTCGTCCAATAAAATGTATTTTGAAAAAAGTGGCACTAACATGGTTTTGTGAAAAAAAAACCTTCAAGTATAAGCTCAAATTTAATTTGAATATACCGCTTGAAGCAAATACGTGGAGTCCACGTCATCTGATCATGGGAATTTTCGTGTCGGAATGGGAGTTGGCTGTAATGATTGCTTGGTGGTGAAAAGAAATCCCACCAAATATTTTTCGAAAATTCGAAAAAATGGCGGACACAGAAAAAACTAAGAATAAAATTTGTTGCAGAAAATTTTTTAGAACGATAAAGTTTTGTTCAGCCAACTTCGCGTCTCTCAAAATACATGTGTGCAAAGAATCTTTCGTCGGAAATCGATGTAAAGTTTATCTTCTGTTTTTTCTGTGGAGATGTGGGACTTTGAGTTTTTGGACAATTTTTTTTTAAATAACGTATCTTGGGTTCTAATTTGGTTTTTTTAAAGATACGTTTCAAAACAGAAACATTAAAAAAAAAGTTGTTTGATTGGTTAAAAAATAAAAATGAAAAACGCGTTTCCAGATAACGCCATTTTTTACTTTATTTATTTTTCCATCAGAGAAAGATATAAGCGTGGTCTACAAGCTGTATAATTATTGGTATGAGTTTGTTTGTTATATATATTTCCAAAATTGTCAAAAACGAATCTGCAAGATTTTAAGACAATTTTAGGAATAATTCGAGTCAGTTTAAAAGATATTTAGGAATTTTATAAGTTTTGAAAAGATTAAAAATATATTAAAGCTTGGAAAGAAAAAAAGTACTAAAAATGTTTGGAACTAACTGAAAGTTTTCTTAAAATTTGGTAAAACTCTGTAAACTAAAAAAAATTGACTTAGAAGTTTTCTAGATACTTTTTCGACATATCAGAATTCTTAAAATACGTTTTGAATTTTCTCAAGAAACCCAGAAAAATTATATTTATATAACCTTGAAGAAAATAAATCAAGAAACTTAAAAAATAAATTGTTATTCGAATTTTTTATCTTTTATTAATCATTATTTTCCCCTTTAAATTATAAGTTGCCTAAAATTTTTGTCTTTCTTGATTAAATAACCTTTTTTGGTTGCAAATTCACGTATTTGGTTAAAAATTTAACTATTTTGTTAAAAATTAACGTTTTTTATTTTGAAAAAAGTGGCACTAACATGGTTTTGTGAAAAAAAAACCTTCAAGTATAAGCTCAAATTTAATTTGAATATACCGCTGAAAGCAAATACGTGGAGTCCACGTCATCTTTAACTGTCTTGTAAAAAATTTGTCTCTTTTGGGATACATTGAAAGTTTTTTGGTTAAGAATACAACTAGTTGAAAATTAATTATTTTTGTTTGAGGATTCAACTAGTTTATTGAAAATTTGTTCTTTTTGAGTATCCTGTTTTTGATTTAAAATAAAAATCGTTTCAGATTCAAATATCAACTATTACATTTTTCGTTGAAAATTCATATTTTTGTTTGAAAATTCAACTATTTGGTTTAAGATCAACTCAAGAAAATTATGTTTATATAACCTTAAAAACAAATAAACTTAAAAAATAAATAGTTATTCGATATATTTATTTTGTATTAAAAATTATTTTTCCCCTAAAAATTGAAATTTTTATCCTTCTCAACTCTTTGGATTAAAAACCGTCTTTAAGTTTAAAAATTCATATATTTTGGTATAAATTTGATCTTTTTGGTTAGAAGTGGAATTGATTAGTTAAAAATTAGTTTGTCATGGTTTAGGATTTGACTATTTTGTTGAAAATTCGTCTTTTTGGATAAGTTTATCCTTTTGATTCAAAATTAAAATATATTTTTATTTGAAATGTCAACAATTACATTTTTTGACAATTGATCTTTTTTGATTGAAAATTAAACTACTTGGTTAAAAGTTGAACTACTTGGTTAAAAATTTATTTTTTTGTTTGTTTAAGATTAATCATTTTAGTTGAAAATTCATCTCTTGCTTGACAATATAAATATTTCGTTGAAAAATCGCCTTTTCGGAAAAAATCTCTTTTTGATTCAAAATTAAAATATTTTTGATTTGAAACATCAACTATTGCATTTTTCTTTGAAAATTCATTTTTTGGTTGAAAATTAAACTACTTGGTTAAAAGTTGAAATACTTTGTCAAACATTCATTTTTTTGGTACGCGATTCATCATTTTAGTTGACAATGTATCTCGTTGCTTGACAATTAATTAATTAATTGAAAATTTGTCTTTTTTCGGTAGAAAAGTCATCTATTCGGTTGAAAATTCAACCAATTGGTTGAAAATGAACTGGTTGATAATTAAACTTTTGTTATTGAGGATTCAACTATTTTGTTGAAAATTTATCTTTTTTAGATGAATTTAACTGTTTTTTGTTTTAAATATCAATTGTGTATTTCATTTTTAATTGAGGATCATTATTTAAATTTGAATATTCTATAAAAATATATAAAAATAAACATATTTTTCATTTATTTTGAAAATACAGTTCATTACCTTTATTTTTTATTTAACAATCAATTTAATTTTTTTCATGTCAAATATAAAAAAACCTAAGTTTCAGAATCAAGATTTTGTATATTTTTTGCTCAAACACTGGTTTTGATGGAAAAGTAGACTCACTATGCGATCGTGCAAAATTTTTTTTATAAGACGAGTTATTTTCGAATCCTGAAATATAGAAAAAATGTATATCTATCCGGATTGAAATTAAATGGCTGAGAATTTTTATTTCATAAGTTTCAAATTTTAGGACTAATTTAAAAATGAAAGTCCACTTTCAAAATGATTTACTTTAGTAAAAATTTCTACTAATTATTATTTGTAGGTATTTATAAGTATTTCTTTTATCAGTTCATCTTCTCTAAAATTTTGTTTAGGGAAATGGTATCAATGAATTATTAGATTTTATAGAATTTACACGATTTTTAAGTTTCCTTCGACGTTTTTTATCTCAAAATTGAATGTTTGAGATAATTTATTTTTAAAAAAACAAGAATTCCATTTAATTTCAGAGACGCACAATTTTTTAAATATTTGAATTTATTTTTTTTTAAGTTAAAACGCAGTAAGTTTATAAAGTTTTAATTATTTTTAAAATTAAAAGAAATTGAGAGATTTGAAATGGAAAGCACGATTATGAATTCATGTAATTTTAGATTTTAAATTCTAAACTCGAGTGCAATATTAAAAGAATTTTAAAGTTGTTAATTTTCAAAACAGAGGGCATACATATTTTCAATTATTCTACAAGAGATCAAATTCTGCATATTGAATCATCCCTAAATTCATAAATTGATCAATTTAATTTCTTACAATGATTATTAATTGTAAAGTTTGTTGATTTAAATGTTTATTTTAATTTTAAATGTAATTAAAGATATTGGTTATCCAAAGTTTAATAAATAACTAAAAACAAGGGAGATAATCAATTAGGATTTTAAACATTTTCACTGTGATTTACTTTTCCTAGAATTAAAAATTTGATATTTTTGTTCCAAGATTTCATACTGCAGTGATCCTCTTTTTATTTTTATTTATAATATCATTCATACAATTATTTTTTATGTAATCATGAATACAAATAAAAACAAATTATTGTACAAATGTTAAATAAAAATCCATAGAATTTTTAATATTTCTCAAATAAATTTAAATTTCTGGATGTATTTTAAAACAATTTCAATTGCTCTACCGGTAGAGAAATAGCCTTTCGTTAATTTTTCAAAAAATAGCATTTTAAAGAAAATATTACATCTAAATTAATTTATTTGTTCATATGAATACATTTTAATTGAGGTAAGATGTTAGATTTTTGTACAAAAATGTTTTCAAAGAATACTTCTATTGAATGATAAGCCCAATCAAATTTGATTGATTAAAAACTTTTAAATTGTAAAATTGGATTTTAAACCAATTTCAAATAATTCCTGAACAATTTTTGGAAAAACGTAGAAAAAAGTTGTAAAAATCAGAATTTTCCATAATGACAGCAAAACTCAAAAATGATTTTTATTAGATAAAATTTTCAAATGCTGACTATTGTCAAAAAATAAGAATATCAAAAAAGCATTCGATACCTGGAAAATATCTGAATATATAAAACTGAGGTAATGAAACAAAAAATTTTACATTTTGAACAATTGTCAAATAATTTCTGAACAGTTCTTAGAAAAACGTAAAAAAAAGTTATAAAAATCCGAATTTTCCATAAAGACGTAAAAACTAAAAAATTCAAAAGTGACTTTCATTGAATACAATTTTCAAACGCTGATGAATGACAAAAAGCTGGAATATTAAAAAGACATTCAATACCTGAAAATATTTGAACTTAAAACTGAAGTGACGAAATAAAAAAATTGATATTTAAACAAATTTTAAATAATTTTTAAATTTTTTTTGGAAAATCGTAAAAAAAGTTATAAAAATCAGAATTTTCCATAATTACAGAAAAACTAAAAATTCCAGAAGTGGCTTCTATTAAATAAAATTTTCAAATGCTGATGAATGAGAAAAAACTGGAATAATAAAAAAATTGTTAATCAAATATTATAATTCAGATTTTTTGCTTAATTATTCTAAATATCTCGCCATTTAAAATTTTAATTTAAAGGTTGCAAGTCTATTATTTTCAAATTGTACTACCATTTATGAAGATGCAAATTTTTTAAGGATGCCAAAGATATAGTGCGTGAAGTGCTTTTGAATTAATAACAAGATCTAATTTACAATTAAATGATAATATTCAAATAAGGCAAAAGCAGTCTGAATTTTAAATCCCCTAACATTTAGATATGTATTTTAATTTTAAAGTATTTTAAGATGCCAAATAAAAATAAAAATAGTTCCTAAGTTAAAAAATCGCATTTTTTTCTTAATGTTCCACGTTACAGGCGTCCACATTTTTTTGAGGACATTCCCATCCTGTAGGCATGAGGTCGTTGATAGCAGAAAAAGATAGCGCGTGCCTTTTAATTACACAGTGCAGTGGGATGAATTAACGCGCCATCGTTCCGCCCATGAGTATTAAGGACGTGTAATTGAATGAAACTCTTTTGTAAATACCGACACATTGTAACAAGTCACATGATAAAAAAGGCAACGCAAGGTAAAAAAAGATTTCTTTTTTCGCCACTCTCTAAATCTGAATTAGTGGAAAACTACTAATTGGCAGTACTTTTCTACTAATTCAAATAACGCCGATTAGTTTACTGCCAATTAGTAAAAATCGACTAATTCAATGTGTAAGAATAACCGCCTAAATGAATTAGCAACTCCATCTACGAAAGGAATTGGTAATGCTACTTCTAAAATTAATTGGTAAATGTAATGCTAGTAACTATTTGAAACGGTAGTTTTAAATAAATTTAAAAACTGATTTCACAATGAAGATAATTTTATTGAAATCAAATAATAAATTATTAAATACATGGGAAAATACAAGAAATGTGAAAATTGTATGAACGATACATCAAGTTACATATAAGCATACTAACCAGCTACCTGAAGTTGTAGGTTTTCAACATTTTTCTATTATTTTAAATATGTGCACGAGGAAAGTTACATAAATATTCTTTAGAATCAAGTCGAGTATAAGCCTATAAGTCCCTATAAGCCTCGAAGATGTTTAATTTTTCTGAAAATACATGTTAGTTTTTTTATCATTATACCATTAGGCCATTTTCCTTTCGGAAAATTAATAATTTAATTAATACGTTCGTTTTGCAATACTGCTGCATACCAGGTTGCTGATCAATCTCTGTAGCGATCACCCCAAGTGAAGAGCCTCACAAAAATATCATGTGAGACTCCCCACTCGGGCCCATTGAGTATCCAAGGTCTTTTGTTTCAGGCGTCATTCACTCCATTAACACTGTTTTTATAAACTATTTGTCGCCACATTTTTTTGTCCTGGCATACTTCTCTAGCTTCCTTCACGTCCATGCATTTTCTCATGCACAAGCTATTTTGTTTCTATGGCTTCTTATGTCTCTTCGAATTAGCGTCTCATTCGCACATTCTAACCATTCTTTCCGCGGTCAGCATCTGGGCACACTGCCATTTACTTTACCTTAATACACTTGTTTCGTTAGTCGTTCATCTTTCATTCTCTCAACATGCCCGAACCATTTTAGTAAATTTCTTTCGCATATGTCAAGTAGTGTCTCCTCTACACCACATTCCTTGGGGATTATCCTTTTCTTGATAGGTCCATGTCTCGCTCCCGTACACTACGGTCGGTATAAATATAGAACTATGTTTCGCCCTTTTAGCTTTATTTGATATATTTTTACTTCTGGTCGAACTCTCCACCTATCTTTCCGTCACTAGTGAATAGGCTACCAAGATATATGTACTTATCAACTTGTTCTATTCTCACAGAAAAAACTAAAGTTAAATTTTCCGCTGTTAAAGTTTACATGCAAATTTGATCTATAAATCAGGACACCAGATTTAAAAAAACTTTTAGCTTACTTAATTATTATTTCAAAAATAATAATACTTATCAAGAACGAATTGAAATGTATTTTTCATGAATGAAAATAAAGAACTTGACACAGCAACAACCATCGTTTGCTTTCGAACAGAAAAGAAAATAGAAATCGAATTAATTTTGAGGTTGAAGCATTACCAAGATTTCTAATATGATGAATAAGCATGCTTAATTTATTTCAGCATAACATTAAGTTTAAATATTAATAATTAAAAATCAATCCCAATGTAGAAGTATATTTTAAATGTTCATTCAAAAAATTGTTTCATAATTAAAATGTCAGGACGGAAATGCCTACCTCACAACTTGGGAACTATGGTTAAGATCATAGTGAATATGGCGACTGCTTATACGTCAAGTGCTTTATTCTCAGTGACAAAAAATATATTATTATTCGTCCGCGATAAGTGCAATCATTTTAAAAATGAAACTGTAATAACTGCAATGTTTTTTTCAAATCTGGTGTCCTGATTTCCAGACCGATTTCATTCATACTCTTATGTTCTTCGCACTGCTGTCAACTACATAGCAGACGACGCTTTTTCACTGACAAATTATTTCGAGACAAATTAAAAACACGAAATTATCTCAGTTTCGTTTAAAGTTTATTCAATGAGGTTAATTTCTGTTGCAGCGAATAGTTCGATTGAAATCGATGCAAACTTTATATGTGACGCGATCCGAGAAAAGGGACCTACTAGGCAAAAAATCGATTTCCGGATTATGATGGATTCTGTAAGTTCTTGAACTGATCTTTCTAGGGGTGCAATCAGAAAATTTCTATCTGAATTATTTCACAAGATATAAATTATTGAAAAAGAGTCTTTGAATGCGTGCGAGGCAGCAGCTTGCCGCCTCTGCTCCTTTTCTTCTGCCACCACTCCCCCACTACTCGCTGCGTCCCCGGCGTGGAGCTCTAGGCTCCGCACAATTAGGTACTTCATGTTATGAAAAATAAAATTCCCGACACTGTGAAATTCCCGAATTGGAAAACTCCCGAAAAATAAAATTCCCGAATTATAAAATTTCCGAATAATAACATTCCCAAATAGTTTATAATATTACCGAATTTGAAAATTCCCGAATAATAAAATTTCCGAATAATAAAATTCTCGAATTTGAAAATTTCCCGAATAATAAAAATTCCCGAATTGGAAAATTCTCTAATAAAAAAATTCCCAATATTTTATAATAATAATGGATCTAAATATTCCCGAATAATAAAATTCCTGACAGAAATTTGCCGAATCATAAAATATCCGAAATAGAAAATTCCCAAATGTAAGCAATTAATTTTTATGAATACATATTATTTATTGATTAAAAATACAATAATCAAATATTTTTATGACAAAAATGACTTTGAATGTTTGAAGTTTCTCAAATTATTGTTTGAATTTAAAACCTTAATTAAAAAAAAATTTGGGACGACTGAAAAATCCCGAAAAATAATTTCTGGAAGAAAACTGTTTCCAATTATTGTTATTTTTAGTTCAAACAATAATTTTAAAAACTTTAAACATTACAAATATTTCATTTTTGTATTTTTGATAAATAAGTCATATTTATTCAAAAAAATGTTATTTGTTTAAATTAGGGAATTTTCTAGTTCGGAAATTTTATAATTCGGCAATTTTATTATTCGGGAATTTTCAAATTCGGTAATATTATAAACTGTCGGAAACTTCATCAATCGGGAATTTTGCAATTCGGCAATATTATTACTGTTCAGGAATTTTATTATTCGAGAATTTTCCAATCCGGGAATTTTATTATTTCGGGATTTTCCAATGGAACGAATGAAAAATCCCGAAAAATAACAATTCCGACACTATAAAATTTCCGAATAGGAAAATTCCCGAACGATTAATTTCCCGAATTATAAAATTTCCAAATAATTAAATTCCGGAACAGTTCATAATAGTACCGAATTGGAAAATTGCCTAATAATGAACTTCCGGACAATTTATAATATTAACGAATTTGAAAATTGCCGAATAATAAAATTCCTGAAAAAAAATTGCCAAATTATAAAATATCCGAACTATAAAATTCCCAAATTATAGAATTACTGAATTAGAAAAATTAAAAAAATGGTTTTTATTAAACATTATTAATTTATTAAAAACACAATAATCAAACATTTTTATCAGAATTTTTTTTTAATATTCAAAGTTTATAAAATTATTGTTTGAATAAAAAATAACAATAATTGAAGAAAATGGTTATCCAGATATATACTTTCTCAATTATTGTTATTTTACATTTAAACAATAATTTTAGAATCTTTAAACATAACAATTTTTTTTTTTGCTAAAAATATTTCATTATTGTATTTTAAATAAATAAATAATATTTATGAAAGAAATTTAAAAAAATTTTTAACCTCGAGAATTTTCTAGTTCGGATATTTTATATTTCGGCAATTTTCTGCCGGGAATTTTACTATTCGGGAATTTGCAGATTCGCTAATATTATAAAGTGTCGGCCGTTTTATTATTCGGAAATTTTTCAATTCGGTAATATTAAAAACTGTCCGGGAATTTTATTATTCGGGAATTTTCCAATTCCGAATTTTATTTTTCTGGAATTTTATTATTCGAAAATTTTATTATTCGGAAATTTGATTATTCTGAATTTTTATAATCAGGGAATTTTCCAATTCGGGAATCTTGCAGGGTCGGGAATTTTATTTGACGGGAATTTTAAAACTCGGTAATATTAGAAACTTTTGGGAATTTGCCAATTCGGGAATTTTATTATTCAGGAGTTTTATTATTCGGAAATTTTATTATTCTGGAATTTTCAGTTTCGGTAATATTATAAACTGCCCGGGAATTTGATTGTTCTGGAATTTTATTATTCGGGAATTTTCCAGTTCGATAATATTATAAACTGTTCAGGAATTTTATTATTCGAGAATTTTACTATTCGCGAATTGTATTTTTCGGGATTATTCAGTCGTCCTTTTTTTACACGGTCATCTTTTTCACCACAAGTGTATTCGGATTTTGCATATTATTTTTCATTTTGAAAAAAACCTTTTTATTTCTAAAATAAAATTATCACACATTTATTTATGGATTTCATAATTCAATCGAATAGTTTTTAGAAAATGAAGAATAATGTCCAAATACACTGATGGTGAAAAATCATATTTTTCTGTATAAACAAAAAATTTAACGAAAATTCTTCAGCGTAGGAAAATTGACGAGAGAACTTGGACTCGATTGCCGGCGCGAGAACGAGAAAAGAAGAGAGTGGGGAAATTGGGGACATATCATCTCACATGCGGCAAGTCTCTCTGCGGCATGTCACAACTGCGGCATCTCTATCTAGCGGCTTCTCTCCCGCGCGGCATTTTTCACAGTAAAATTGACATTTTTGCGGCATCTCTTACCGCACCCCTGTGACTGGCCAAAGAAATAATGTTGGTCAAACCCCTACCCCTTTTCCAACGTCCCGTGGGGGCGAGAAGGCACCCCTGTGACTAGCCACAGAAATAATATTGGTCCCCTGTCCACTGGTGAGAGATGCCGCTAGGTAGAGGTGCCGCAGGTGTGACTTGCCGCAGAGAGACTTGCCGCATGTGAGATGATATGGACCCCTCGGGATGTCTTCAATCGCTTACCCTGTAAAATTTCACTTTTGCCTAGTAGGTCCCTTTTCTCAGATCGCGTCACATATTGTGTTTTTTCTGTGCTCTCATCATTCAGGACAATGTTGCACATTGTTTTCTCACCTTTTTCTTTAAACACAATAATTTTTGTTTTATTTACGTTAATTTTGAGGCCCATGTTCTTCATGCTTGTATTCAGTTTGCTCAACATTCTTTGCAACTCCCCGATTGACTCTTCTATAACCACCTTATCATCTGCGAAATCTAACCCACGTACCCTCACTGTCTAGAGATCTAAACCTTCTTCGTCGAAGAGGGCCATTCTAAAACTAAAACTTACCCATTTCAAAGAAACTAAAGAGTCACCAAAAATAATAATACCAGTGACCAAAATCATTTAACTTGCAATAAATTGAAGTCAGAATCCACATTCACTTTACCCAGAAAATATGGATTTTCGACAAAAAAACGATAAATTTCAAACCAAAAATAAAATAGTTTAACTTTCAGTTCAAAAAAAATTATTTTTCAATAAGGTTGTTCAACCTTCATCCAAATAATTTAATTTTCTACAAAAAAGATATATTCTCAATGAATAATGTAATAGTAGATGCAGTAAACGCCGCGAAACGTAAACATTTGCGGATTTCAAGGCTCGAGGGGCTCCCACCTCTGTCGCGAGTAGTCGAGTGATTTTTGTCAAGCGATGTTCATTGGTTGCCCGGCCTTGTATTGATGCGCGCGGTTGTTTTTAAAGTTATATAAATATAATATTCCTAAGATTCTGGAGAAATTTCGAACAAATTTGAGAGAATTTCAGATATGTCGAAAAAGAATGTAGAAATTATTTTGTTAAAAATTAACTTTTTGGTTAAAATACAACTGGCTGAAAATTAATCTTCTTTGGTTAAGACTTGAGGATGCAACTATTTTGTTGAAATTTTGTCCGTTTTGGATACATTTAACTGCTTCTGATTTAAAATAAAAATCTTTTTGGATTGAAATATCAACTATTACGTTGTTCGTTGAAACTTCATCTTTTTTGTTTGCAAATTCAACTATTTGGTTGAAGATAAATTTTTTGTTGAAAATTCGATTTGACATATCTGATATTTTCAAAAACCTTTTAAATCCACCTCCAGAATAGTAGGAACCCTATATTTATATAACCTTTGAAACAAATAAAACTACAAAATAAATAATTCTTTGAAATTTTTGTATTGGAATAAAAAATACACAACTGGAAATATTTAAAATTATTAGCATCATCAATCGCGCGCTACGCGCCTGTGCAATTCTTCAGTTTAAGGGGAAAAATAACTTTAAATTAAAAATCAAAATTCGGAATAACTATTTATTTATTGAAAGTTTTTGAACACTCAAATTCTGGCTTAAATTAGATTTTAAGAAAGTATTTTCAGTTTGTTCTTACGGTTATAGAAATATCATATTCCCAGGATTCTTAAAAAAAGTTTTAACACATCTTAGAAGAATACAGATTTTTCAAGAAAGAATCTAGAACATTTTGAAGAGATTTTTATTTTACACAATTTTACCAATTTTTAGAAAAAATTCAAGTCACTTTAAAAGATATTTAGGACACTTAGAAGTTTGCAAGAAATAAAAAAAAAATATTTTATGAATTTTCGGAAATCTTTCAGTTTTCAAATATTTTTAGACTCTTCAAAAATTCAAAAATTCTTAAATATCTTCGAGCTGACTTAAATTATTCCTCAAATTTTCAATAATCTGTCAAAATAAAAAAAAAATACCTTAAAATCTTTCAGATTTTTCTTTTACATTATAAAATATACATTTCAAAGTTGCCAACAGAGGGAAATCCCCTAATTATAAAATTCCCCAATTTAAACAATTAAGAAATTGTTAAATAATAAAATAACTAATAAAATGATGTAATTATATTTGATGAAAATATTTTGGATATTATTATTTATTATTCAAACAATTTTTTAATGGTATAGATTCGGGAATTTTTGATCTCGGTAATATTAATACTGTCAGGAATTTATTATTCCGGTATTTTCCAATTTGGGAATTTTAAATTGTCGGCAATTTTATAGTTCCGGGAATTTTCTATTTCGAATATTTTCTTTTTCGGGAATTTTACAGTGTCGTGAATTTTATTTTTCGAGATTTTTCAGTCACCTCATTATTAGAAATCTTTTTAAATGTTTTCAAATCTTTTTAATTTTTTTTTTTAAATTAAACCATTTTTTAGTTTTTTTTTAACAGCACAAAATTAAAAACGCATAACTTCGTAGACATTTTTTTTCTCAAATATTCGGAAAAATATGTATTACCTAAGTTCCTATGAAAGACAAAATATTTGAAACGGATTCGGTTTCATTATCTTAAATGCTTTCAAAATCCTTAAAAAGCTTCAAAATTTTATTTCGAGATCTTTAAAAAACTAAATTTTGTTTTTAATTTTAAAATCTTGGAGATTATTTTTCAACCATTTTGGAAGTCTTGTAAAATGATTTCAAATATTTTTAAATATTCTCTCAAAATTAATATATCAAAATAATTGATAAACAATTGAAAATTGATTTTCCTCTTGAAATATTTCAGAATTATTGTTAAAAAGCTTTTAATTTTTTTGTTCGGAATCTGCAAAAATCTATGAAAAAACTAAAAAATTGCCTCACAATCTTCCAGATTATTTTTTGACAATTTTGGGAACTTTTTGAAATGCTTTAATTTCTTTCTAAATATTCTCTTATAATTGATTTTTCAAAATAAAAAGTCATTTGAAATTTTCCCAGGAATCTTACAATACAAACATTTTTTTATTATTTTGAAACCTTTCAAAACCCTTAAAAAGCTTAAAAAATTTATTTCGAAATGTTGAAAAATCTACAATTTGTTCCAATATTTTTGAAATCTTTTCAAATTAAAAATTATGTTTGAACTTCTTTTAAACTTTTAAATGTTTTTTAAAACGATTACCAAATTTTTTAAATATTACAAATATAAAGAAATCGCTTAAAAATCTTCTAGATTCTTTTTTGAAAATGTTTTCAAATCTTTTTAAATATTCTCTTAAAATTAATTATTCAAAATGAAAAATCATTTAAAATTTTCCCAGGAATTTTACAAATTTTCTAAATATTTTTTTTAAACCTTTCAAAAACCTCAAAAATTTATTTAAAAACTTTAAAAAATCTGCATTTTGTTTTACATTTTTTAAAATCTTTTCAAATGAAAAATTACTTTTGAAATTTTTTTAAAACTTTCAGATTTTTTTTTAATGATTCAAATTTTTTGGAAATTTTGCAAATGTAAAGAAATCGATTTAAAATCTTCCAGATTCTTTTTTGAAAATCTTGAAAATGTTTTAAAATCTTTTTAAATATTCTCTTAAAATTAATTTTTCAAAATAAAGAATAATTGAAAATTTTCTGAGGAACCTCAAGAAAATTTCTTTATTCTCTTAAATATGCGGATTTTTGATAAATATTCGTTTTCAAAATGAAAAATCATTTGAAATTTTAATAGCAATCTTAAGAAAAAATGTTATTCTCTTGAAACATTTCAGAATTCTTAAAAAGCTTTTTTTTCGAAAACTTCAACTAATCAGGTTTTCGACAACAATGTATGCGAAATCTCGCTACAAAAAAAATGGTTGGATTCAATAACAAATATATCATTTTTATTGTTCTCGTAATTTTAGTTCCAAACACTAAATATGTAATAATCAGAAAACCACTTTTTGAAAACACAATTCACAAAGGAAAAAATCAAACGTCATGCAAGACAAATTAATTTGCGCTCGAACATTGGACACAAAGTAAACAAATTTTATCCTCAGAGTAGGCATAATTTTTTCCCTTTTTCTTTGAATCCTAATGTACACATCTTCAAACTGTTGGCAAGGCTTCACGCTTTGTTTGACATCACCTACAATACTTGGAAAGAAAACAAACAAATAAAAAAGTCATTAATCTAATGTTAAATAAAAATTCTGGAGAGGATTTACATAATCGTATGTCCATCTCGGGGTTAAAAATAGCATTGTCATTAAAAAATGTCATTAAAAATGAGTCATCTAAAAAGCTCATTAAAAATTATTCTTTTTCTTTCTTGTTGGTCAGGAAGATTTGATGAGAAACAAAGATCCTCTGAGAATGAGTTTTTTAACATCTGTTTTTGAGTCCAATATCCAAATCAATAATTGCAAATACCTATTTAGAAGTGATTGCATTCATCCAATAAAAACCAGTTAAGCAGGTATGATGTCCAATTTATTATTTTATCTGGAGACACATTTTTTAGTGTAGATATTTCTACTTTAAACTTTACAATTTCGGATAATTTCTAACTGAACTATGTGAATCATGATTATGTGCATATACTTAATTTACGTCTTGCGGTTGAAAATATTTTCTTCTCATATTTTTTTTTAGGATTTTTGCTAAGGTCATTATAGTTTGCAAGTTTACATCCATTCAATTTATGTTCATTGGATCTCGTGATGTTTTCGACACTCTTAGAAAAGAACAACAATTTTTTTTATGTTTAAGAACATTATTAAAAATTTGAATTCGGTTAATTCATTTTATGCTCAAAGTCTGCAACTCAAGTCGGTTATAGGCATTTTAGTTTTGAAGTAAATTAGAAATTCAAATTTTCAAACCGAAGAATAATTTGATCAGAAGGAGTGAAGTGTTTGAAAAAAAAATTGATTAAATTGCAAAAATACAATATAGTAAGAAGTATAAATCCAAAGTAAATCTAAGAACAAAAATCCGTTTGATAATTAGAAAAAAATAAATAAATTTGATCTAAATACACCTTTGAGTCCATTGTGTTTCGAACCCATGATCTTTCGATTCAGAGCATTCGACCGGCAATCGAAACGTCCTGGGCTCAAAACCCAGTGGAGTCAGAGAAACTTTTATTAAAGATTGATTAAGTTTCATACAATTATTTTTCCTCTAAATAGTTCTAGTCAATTAAATTGTTGAACATTTTATTTTAAATTCGTAAATGTTAAATTTGAATTGATAAAAAATTACGATGCAGAAAAGAATAGTTGTTAATTTTACACTACAATTCAATTTCTGAAACAAAAATAAAATATGTGTTTCAATAAATCTATAATACTTTTAAAATAATTTTTTTCTGAAAAAAGATCTTCTTTCGCTCCGCTGGGAATCGAACCAAAATTTTTTTTTTCAATTTTCCTTTCATAACTCCATCTAGTATCTAGTCTGAAAAGACGTTAAATATTTCCTGTTATTTTCTAATGATGATACAGATTCCTTGAAAAATTTGACTTGCACCATCTAGCAAAAAAAATGCGTGTATTGCTGAAAAACGTTTCTTCT
>CAKNYM010052023.1:153067-164149 GCA_932195095.1 Andricus curvator
TAGCAAAAAAAATGCGTGTATTGCTGAAAAACGTTTCTTCTCTCGATCTCTCTAGTAGCTTAATGGAAAAGCACCTTACCGGAAATCAGTAGTTCTGTGGCTCGATTTCCAGCGGAGCGAAAAGAGATCTTTTTTCAGAAAAAAATTATTTTAAAATAATTTTTCTTTCATAACTCCATCTAGTCTGAAAAGACGTTAAATATTTTCTGTTATTTTCTAATGACAATAAAGATTCCTTGAAAAATCTATAATACTTACTACTATGGTGAAAAAATTTGTTAGACAAAAGTACAACATTCTTTACTGTTGTAAATTTTTGTAGAAATTCTTTTACCACCTAACAAAAAAAAAAAAAAAAAATTTCTTTATGATATAATTCATTTTTAGTGAAATTTTGATTGAAAGTAATCAGTAAAACTAAATCGGTAAAACAAACTTTACTGATTACTTCAGTGACCCAATTCTAGCACTGATTCAAATTAAGAGTTACTTTTTTCAAAAAGTAACGCGTCATCATTACCGTTACTGAAGAAAGTAACGCGTTACCTTGGTGTTACTTTTTATTATAAATGTTTAATACGTTATTTTATATTCTCAAAAAGCTTCATATTGTTTTTTTTTAATTTAAAGTGTTTTCAAACTTAATAATTATCTTTCAATTTATATAATTTAATAAAGAATTTGATATTAATAATCTGTGAACAGTTTTTTGCACTATCATTAATTCTAAACCACAAAAACAAAAGCAAAAAGAAAAATTTATTAAAATTATCATTTTATGAAAATGACTGAAAGGAATCATTATTTTCACTTTGTGTAGTTGGCAATTTATTTATAAAAAAATTGAAACGCCTGTTTGCTTGTTTCTTCAGTGAGAATTGATCAAGCGATCAAGAATCTTTTTAGGATTCTTAATTGTATTAAGACATATGCAAATAATGAAAATTTTTGATACAAATAATTTTTTTCGGTTTTTGAATATAATATTCTTCTTATTTAAAAAATCCCAAAGTAAAACGTGTCAACCCTAATGGGAAGCGGATAATATTCTCTGATTTAAAAAAATATTGAGTTATTTATTTCTTGTACAAAAGAACGTTTCCGCTATAATAAAAATATATCTTCTGATTGGTTATCATGACATGCAATGTAGTATAAATACCATTAAAAATTTCTGTAAATTAACACAATAATAAGAAATTTAAACTGTAGAGTTAATCATTGAGCATTTTGTTGAATTTATAAATGTTCTTACTTTAACTGAAATTAGGTTTTCTTTGTTAAGAATAATAATATTTTATTTACTTCATTTCTAACCGAAAATTTATGGGACTATCTCGAGGATATTTATTGCGAAAAAAATTGGAATTGAGATTTTTCACCATTCTAAATATTTTCCGAATGAAAAATTCAGATAAGAAGTATCCAAACAAATTCACTATTTTGCAAGGATTCCTAAGCATTTCGAAGGAAAGAATAATTTTTACTTTTATTTCCTTGAATTCTATCAGAAAATGTATGTGACTATCTCGTGATTAGGCATTAAAAACAAAAATCAGAATTAAGATTTGCCACCATTTTTTATATTTTCCAAATGAAAAATTCAGATTAGAAGTATCCAAGCAACTTTCCTATTTTGCGAGGATTCCTAATTATTTCGAAGGAAAGAATAATTGTTACTTTTCTTTCCTTTAATTCTAACAGAACATTTATGGGACCATCTCGTGGATAGTCATTACAAACAAAAATTAAAATTAAGATTTTCCATGATTTTTTATAGTTTCCGAACGAAAAATTCAGATTAAAAAAACCCAAACATCACTATTTTGCAAGGATTCCTAAGCATTTCGAAGTAATGATTTAGAATTTCTATTTCAAATCTTCGATTTTGAAAATAAAATCTAAAAAATCTACAAGTAATTTAAATGTTATAATTGTTCAAAGAAGGAAAACATTATTATTGTATAAGCCGTGTTTAGGTTCAATGAAATTCGGTGAGCTTAAAATAAGTATTTTCGGTGAGCCCAGGGAAGCGAAAAAAAATCGATATATACTTAACATACAGAAAACATTAATCTTCTGATAAGTTTTTTAGGTTCATTCAAATTTTTTAGGCCCTTTAGCATCTAAATATGAAATTGAAACTATTTTTTAGCAAAATATTTCGTTTTGAAATCGTTTTCCATTCAAATCTCTTTTAAATATATCTAATACAATTGCAGAAAGAAATTTGTGTTACTTATTTTTTAAACTGGTCCTTTTTGTAATCTTATAAATATTTGTCATCTTTTTATTTTTCATTGACAATGCTAAAAATTTATTCAGTTTGATGTAGTAGTACTACTGGTAAGTTTTTTATTTTTCCCAGATTATTGTATTTTTCCCAATTGTACTTTTACAGAAATAAAAAATCACTGAAGAGGTTTTCCATAATTTTTTTTCTCGATTTCATTGGACCCTAAAGCCACACTCACATTTAAATTCTCAAACAATTTTATTATTGCAGATTTTCGACAGAATGAAATTTACTTTTTAATGTAAAATTTTGTGTTTTAAAACTCAGTCATTTAAAACCATGAGAAATCATTATTATTATGCAGTATGGTGTCCAAAAAAGTGTTATTTTGAATTTTGTAATTTTCTTTTATTAAATAAAATTGTTTAGAGATTGCGTTAGGCCGTTTTAGGTCTGGAAATGAATTTTCTTGGTTTTCAATTTTTTTTAACTACAAATTTAAGGCTAAAAAGTTCTTTCATTCCTAAAAAGTAATTTTTATTTATTGAAAAATAAGCTTTATGAAACATAAAAGAAATTGTTTGAAGATATTATTAATTCTATATCACAAACTTTGCATATTATTTCTTTTTCTTCTAGCAAAACTAGTTTTTCCAAAAAATAAGAATGAATTCAGCTTTGCCAAATAATAATCGTATCAGTTCTTATAGCTCAATTGAAATTAATTCCTTCTTATTTCCACCCCACACTAAATGGGAATAATGATGGCAATTTTTTTATATGCCATCTCATATATTGGATAACATATCCTATATAAAAATCCCAATTGTGGGATTTTTTTTTAAATAGTTGCAGGAGGGAAAAATTATAGGGAATTTTTCTGTGCACTTTTTTTGAATGGCGAAAAACCAGAATAAAAAGAAGAAAAAAATGAGTTCAAATTATTATCATTTTGTGAAAACTAATGAAAAAAACCATTATTTTGACTTTGCGTATTTGTCCATTTATTTACAGTAGTAAAACGAAAATTTTAGCGCGTTAAAGTTACCGTTACTAGAAAAATGTAACGTTTCCGGCGAAACTCTTGTGTTTCCTGAGGATACGGAGCAACCCACGGATAAAAGCTCTCTGTATTTACCTCAAAAGTTCCAACCTCCCCCCTATTTTAAGCCGACACTGGGCTTAGAATACGAAAATTTGTAATTTCATTACATTCAATGGTAAGAAAAGGCCCCTGAAAAAATTTTTCTTGTAATAATATGCACATGATTTTTTCGAAAACATAAAGGGAGTATTCTTCATAAGTAATTAATTGAAAATATTTATAACAGGCAACAAAATAATTTTAATTTTGAATTGAATGAAAAATAAGAATTTTTTAGAGTTTGAAGATTCCTGCAGTATTTTAAAATGTATTTTTCCCTATCATTTTATATCCAGTTTTATTTTCAGCAATTAAAAACTCAATGAAATCGATAAGCAATATGATAAAGCAAAACTTATACAAACGCGGAATTGCATCTGAATCGACCTAAACTCTAAATTAACTAGTTCACATTTTTTTAGGTAAATCATAGGTGAAGAAATATTTTAAAGTACTATAGGAATAATGAAACTATAAAAATGTGTATTTTTTTATGTATTTCGAATTTCGAGATTTTTTTCGGGTTAGCTGTATAAATATTTTAAATGTATATTTTAGGGGACATTTCAAACCATTAATTGTAATAAAATTACAAGTTCTCGAAGTTCTCGTATTCTAGGCCCGATAATATCTCAAAAAATGTTGTTATTTTATAAAATGTAGGGCTTATTCTTCAATAAATAACAAATACTTTCTAGGGGTGAAAGATTTTTTAGCTTCAACTCTATTTATTGTTTTTAATTGATAACTAAGAAAATTCATTCTCAGACCTAAAAGGGCTTAGCGGAACCTCGAAACCATTTTTCCAAATTAAAAAAAAATGGATAGCAGTATCTTTTCACCAAAAGAAAAAAATGTAGTGAGTAGCTTTTGCAAAATTCAGAAAGAAACCTTTTTTGACACCCTATTACGCAGTTTAGCTGGTTTTTTGTAATGCCCCGACGAATTTTTGATTTTAGTAAAATCAAAGTATCCCCTATAAAAAAGGTCATCTTTTAAAATTGTATAGTATATACATATTTTTGTTTTGTAAAATGTTCATTTACTTTGATAATTTAAAAAACTTTTTGCTTAGCTCAAAGAAGTTAATAAATTTACCGAGAATGATGATAAATACAAATTCCTAATATCTACTCTCTAATTTTGAATCAGTGAGATTTCACTGATTGTCAGTGAAAATCCTTACTGATTACAATTAGTGACCCATTTCTAGTTATTTGAATCGGTGCTCTCTGAATCTGACTTCTAATTCAAATATTTACAAATTGGAAAATAATTCAAATATCGCCGATTCGTTTACTGCTCATTAGTAAAAATATACTAATTCAATGTGTAAGAATAACCTACTAAATGAATTAGTAAATATATTTCTACTAAAGGAATTGGTAATGCTACTACTAAATGGATTGGTAAATTATTGCTAGTAACTATTTTAAAAGGTAACTTTGAATAATTTTGAAAAATGATTTTACTATGAAGAGAATTTTATTGAAATAAAATAATGAATTATTAAACAACTTAGGAACAAAATAGGAAAAACTTAGGAAATTGAATTCTTGAAAATTACCTGAAACTTCCAAAAATAGATTGAAATTTACCGAAAATGTCTGTAAATTTACCAGACAAAAGAAAAAAAATGGTTTTGTTAAAAAAGTTATAGAAAAATCCCTTTTGAGACAATTTCGCGTTGTGATAAAAACCCAAAAATGACTTAATTTCATACTCTTAACAACGTTTTGGTGGAAAAATAATAAAGTATAAGTTAGAAAAAATGGAGTGTATCAATTATTTCAAAAATGGCAACTTCAAAGAAAAAAGTTTGGTATAAAAGTTATTTAAACTGTTAAATTATGTTGTTCTTTGTTTTTGTGACACCATAAAACTTCATTGTTGAGAAAAAATAAATTTCAAATGATTTTATACATATTTTCGCAAAAATCTCGAAAATAACGCAAGATAAGAAAAAAGTATGAAAAACATTTTTCTAGGACTTTTTTAGAGAAAAAATTTCATTTCCTTGACTTTTTTCTTATCTTGTGTCGTTTTAGCAGAAAACGTGAATCTTCGTTTTTCAGTAAAAAATTTCTCCTTTCTCTTCATGGCGTGGGCACAGGGCAGAATATTATAAAAAATATAATTTTCATATTAGGACGAATCTAGAAAAAATAAAGGGCAAAAACGGCGGAATTTTCAATGAATTGACTTTGTATATTTTCAGAAATACGGCATATCGATAAGATACGTGCCGTCTTATTCAATTTGAAAAACAACATATATATGACGTGGAACGAAGAAACCAGACTTAGAACCAAAAAATTGATTTTCCGGTTTTTATTGATTCTAAGTAATGAATATTTCCCCTGTGGAATAAAAAAATCCCCATTGCTTCACAATCAAAATTTAATTTCCTGGAGCTCAAAGCACTAGGGCCCCTTTGCTATACCTGTTCGTCTTCCTTTCACTTTGATTTTATTTTTTTCGTAAACTCATTTTCGATCCTTGGCTGATTTTTTCATTCCACGTCACATACATTTGAGTAGCAAATGATTCTGTGACTTGATCATGAACTGCCTGCGTGATTGGAAATGAATTCGACCAACAGAATCAATTTACAACTTGGGGAAATCCCGCAATCATGATTCAATGTAGTCAGGAAATTCCGAATCATAATATAATCTATGATCCATTAGGATAAATTTTTTTTTATATCGTATTGCTGACATAAAGTGGGTTCCATACTGTCTTAAAATTAAATTTTTAATTCTGTGTAAATGGTCCTTTTAATGCTAACTAGAACCATTTTTCGTGCGACAAGAAAGCGGCCTGCCGTCGCGTCGCCAGACCTTCGAAAAAAAGGACCCTGGCGCACACTGGGGATGGAATGTTCAAAACCACATAGAGGTCATAAATCTTGAACGAATTGAATAATTTTTTTTAGAAATGTTACTGATTGAATTTCGAAGAGACTCACATCGCCTAAATGTCAAAATTAATTTTTTTAAATTAGAAAACTTATGAAACCTCATCCCTAAACATTGAACATTGATTAATTTAAAAAAATTAATTTTTAAATTAAGGCGATGTGAGTCTCTTCGAAATTCAATTAGTAACATCTAAAAAAAAATTATTCAATTCGGTCAGGATTTGTGACCTCTAGGTGGTTTTGAACAAAATTAGTGCTTTATCGCTAGTGTGCGCCAGGGTCCGCCAGGCCTCGACTACACCACTGTCGATTTATCAACTTTGATTCCAAATAACAATAAATAATTATCACTATTTTTGAATAAGATTTTTTATATGATGTGACATAACGCTCCATATTAAGATTCGCGGTAATGAATCGCCGTCAAATAAATAAAGGCGAATATCTTTTCTCGAAAGAATGCTAGTTATCGTGCACTGTAAAGATTGTAGAGAATTTCCCCTATTCTTGGGCATAGAATATTCCCAAATTTGGTTAGGGAAAATAATTTTTCCAAAAAAATAGGTAATTTTCCCTAATTTTCACAAAAATTCTGAATGAGTCAGAACTAAATTGAAATTTAAGAATTTAATTAGATTAAAATCAAATTCGAAATCCTATTTAACGTTCAATACTCAAGTTAATGTATAGAATTCCTGAAAATAAAACAAGAATCCAACGATCAAATTTGGACAACCACCACAGAATGCTTCTATTGCAATTCCTAAAAACAAAAAAAATTGTTTCTTTGGACAAAAATAAAAAAGAGGAAAGAAAAATGAGAAGGCAACCAAAAAAATCCCCTTCCTTCTCTTTTTTATTTCTTTCGCCTTTTTTATTTTTATTATTATCAAATCACAATATGAAAGCATTTATAATATTTACCAACGTTTCGGTGCTCATACTGCACCCTTATCAAGGTAAGAAAAATTAGAGCAGGTGGGAACAGCGACGAAACAACGACGCTCTCTCCTCGATACCTGAGATCTAAGTGTGGGTCAAAAGGCAAATCCGTTATAAACATATCAGAAATAAGAGAAAGTCAAGATTCATGAAACCCTATTGCTAAATGTAATAATTCATACTAGAATAACTTTTGTTTAATTTATCCAAATCTGTTTTCAAATTAATAGACAACTTATTTTGTTTTTTAATATAAAGCATTTCCATGAATTCTCTCTTTCTCTCATTACTTTCACTATGTAAAATTTCAACATTATCCCAGTCAAACTCATGGCCAACATCAACAAACCCTTTTGTATGTCTAGCAAGAATACTCTTATAACGACGTCACAGAACAGTCACAACAGTTACAGATCTTGCAAGTGATCTTGTAAATAACACCACCTGTTTCAAATTTATCTAAAGGATCTCTACAAAAAGTTATTATTAAATCCATTTTAAATGGTATACGGAAGATAGAATGAATCTTAAATCTTTTCAACATAAATTCAATATTTTTCTAAATTTGACCGAAAAACGGGAGAACAAAAGTATTAAAAGAACTATATTCTCTCAATTCCTTCTGATTATCTGTAGATAAAATGTTGCTACGTTTGTTTTGATTTGTTAAATTCTAATTGTGATATGTTTCTCGAAATTAACTTTTGTGGGTAATGATTAAGAAAAAGGATATTCCTGACAATATTCCAATTTTTTGTGTGAACTGAAACGTGGGACAACCCTAGAGCTCTGTCAACTAAGTTTTTGATTACTGCAATTTTGTTTTGAAAAGGATGAGCCGAAAAGAAATTTAAAATTTTACCTGAATATGTACTTTTCCTATACCAATTGGTAATAATATTATCATCTTGACCTTTAATTACTTCTATGTCCAAAAAACTCATTTGATTATTTTTCTTTATTTCATGGGTGAATTGAGGTTTTGGATGAAAACTGTTAAAAGCATCAATAACTGCCTGAAACTTTGCTAGAGGAACACATAATAAGGGGTCATCAACATACCGAAAGTAAAAGGGCAAAACAAAATTTAGCTTCTTGAAAGCAAAGACCTCCAAATCTTCCATAACTATTTCTGCTAAAATCGGAGAAGGGACTGAACCTATGGGAGTACCAAACTTTTGCCTATAAAAAGATCCATTGAATTTAAAATAAGTTGAGTTCATAATAAAAACTATCCCTTCAATACAATCTTTTTGACTTAATCAGTACGTGTTTTTATATTGTCCCATCTATTGAAAATTGCCTGTTTAACTAATTCAAGGGATAAAACTCGGAAACATTGCAACAGCATCCAAAGAAATCATTACATGGTCATCAGGAACAGTTTTTTGAATAATAATTTTTTTGGATTCCCAGCTATTTTCAATATTGTATTTTGAAGTTGTAATTGAGTCTTTAAGTATCAAATTAAAGTTTTGTTCTAAAAACTTCGTAGGATTGTTAATAGTTGAAATAACTATTGTCAAAGGATAGCCATCTTTATGAATCTTTCTCAAACCATAACATCTGGAAAAAACTGTGTCTTCGGTATTTATATCAGTCCATCTTATATCTTTTCCTAAAATTCCTTTCTTCATCCAATTGTCTAGAATCTTGAAAGTGCCTCTTGTTAATTGTTTCAATGAATTTTCATTCAATAAATCAAAATTATCACGATTGGAAAGTAAATCCTCCATATCCCTAATATAATCTGATTTCTTCAAACAAAGTGTAATATGGCCTTTATCAGCATTAATGCAAATTATATGGCCAACAGCCATACCACGCTGAAAAAACCAGTTCTCGTCAGATCACTGAAGTTAAGCAGCGTTGGGCGCGGTTAGTACTTGGATGGGTGACCATTCGAGAAAACTGAGTGCTGTTGGCACATCGTGGGTGTGGTGAGCCCACACTTGTAGTTATTTACTACAAGAAACTATCCACCTAGAGATACACTACCGAATCGGGTAGTGTCACGCCTAACCTGAAAGGGAAATGGCTTAATGGTATACATATCAGGGTTGTTTTTAAGAAAACCTTTCCTTATCATTAAACCTTCAGAAATTTTACGATCAATACTACTAATGTGCAAACAATTCTTATCAACAAAGCTCTTTGACAAGTGCAAAACCTTGTCACGGAAATCTTGCTGATCTAATAATACTTATTTGTAGGGTAATGAAAATAACAGAAGAGAAGATATGGGAAGTCCAAAGTGGATTTATGCCAGGAAGATCATGTACAGATCAAATATTTAGCTTAAGACAGATCACAGAAAAATGTTTGAGAGTAGGAAAGAAAGTTTTCTGTGTATTTTGTTGACCTAGAATAAGCATTTGACAAGGTAAAGGTAAATAGAAGTAAACTTGGGGAAGTCCTTAAAGAGTACGGAGTCAATGGATGGCTCCTACAAGCAATAAAAACAATATATACAGGTAGTAAAGCGAGTGTGAGGGTAAATGGGAAACTGAGTGACTGGTTCGATATTATGCAAGGCGTGAAACAAGGATGCGTTATGTCCTCGTGGCTATTTATCATATTCATGGATAAGTGTATAAGAACTGCACTCTTCGACGAAGAAGGTGTAAATCTCGAAACAGTCAAGATACGTGGATTAGCTTTCGCAGATGACAAGATTGTTATGGCAGAATCAATTGAGGACTTGCAAAGAATGTCGAATAAACTTAATACAAGCATGAAAAACATGGGCCTCAAAATTAACGTAAATAATACAAAAATTAGGATGTTTGAAGGCTAGGGTTAGAAGACAATATGCAACATTGTCCTAAATGATGAGAGATTAGAACAAGTTGACAAGTACGTATACCTAGGTAGTCTATTCACTAGCGACGGCAAAATAGATGGGGAGTTAGATAGGCTCAAAAATGAGAGTAAGAAGGTTATCGGTAGAGCAGGGTCCATTCTCAGAAATAAAAACATATAAAAAAAGCTAAAATCGCCATACATAATTCTATATTTGTACCAACTGTACTATACGGTAGCGAGGCATGGACCTGTCAAGAGAAGGACAGGAGTAAAATTAACGCGATTGGCATGAAACCTCTGCGCACAATATGCGGGAAAACACTGATGGACAAAGTCCGAAACGGGATAATCCTCAAAGAATGTGTGTATAAAGGTAAAGTAAATGGCAGGATGCCCAGAGGTAGACCGCCGAAAAAATGGTAAGAATCTGTGAATGAGACATTAATCCGAAGAGACATAAGAAGCTATAGAAACACGAGAGCTTGCATGAAAAAATGCATGGACGTGAAGGAAGCTAGAGTAGTATGCCAGGACAGAAAAGTGTGGCGACAAATAGTTTGTAAACAGAGTGACAATAGAGTGAAATAGACGCCTGAAACTAAGACCTTGGATACTAATGGGCCCAAGTGGGGAACCACACATAACAATTTTGTGAGGCTCTTTTTTTTGGGGTGATCGCTAGAGAGATTGATCAGCAAACTGGGTCGGAACAGTGTTGCGGAACGAATGTGTCCTTTAAATAAATAACAGGAGAATTCTAGATAAATCCAAAAAATCTATACCCCCTACCCCACATTACTGCTTTCCTCACTGAGAAAGTCACGCCTACCCCGAAAGGGTAGTTTTTAGTTTTTAAACAACAAAAAAAACTTAATGCTATAATAATAATCCCAAAAAAATCGAGAATAATTCGGAAATATTAGGGAATTAATAAGACCATATGAAAATGGGAACTTTTTCTTACCCATTCGGGAAATTTTCTTATACACGGAGAAAAATGGATGTTTAAATGTAGATGTTCAAAGGGTAAGA
>CAKNYM010052023.1:164549-178180 GCA_932195095.1 Andricus curvator
GAAAACATATAAATGAACAAAAATTGTGCATTCAAAAAAGACTTACAAACCCGTAATCAATGTTTGTGGTAAGAATATATTCAAATTGAAAAAATTAACTTTTTTGATAAACGGCACAGGCTAAAATAAAATGTTAACTAATAAAATTTGTCGCCTGAATTATATTATTACTTTTCATTTGAAATCAAATACAAATTTAGTAATTTGTATATGAAGAACATATAACACGAAGCACAAAGTGCGCGCTCAGTGTATTTACCAAATCGCACGCCGTAAGTGCGCTCAAACTTTTTTGTTTCTATCATACGGTTCAAATGATTTTCAAATCAAATATCGAGCGCGAAGTGCGAGTGTCTGGATGATAATGTGTTCCTTAAGGTCGATAGAACCTTGAGTAAATAAAGTTCCTTTTCAGTCTGAAATAAAAATAAATTTAACAATCACTTAATATGTAGAGGTTTTGATAATTTTATAATATTTGCAAACAAACTTTTTCTTTTCATCGAAGTCGAACACGAAGTGCAAAAATCTAGAGGAGCCTAGCGTAAAGCGCAATGCAAATACGCCCGAGCGCGTAGCGCGAGGTGAATACATAATCGAGCGCGAAGCGCGCCATGAGAATGTGCCCGCGAAGCGGGCAGATTTTTATTTTTTATTTTGAATTAAAAATATTAAACATAACCTCAGATAGACTGAATGTATTATCTGATCGGCATTTTTTACCCTCTATCTGTTTTTCGTTCATGTACGAAAATTCAAGTTTAGTTTTAAATTCACAAATAATTTATCAATTAATTCCTTAAATGCTCAGAAATAAGTAAATTCCTCAAATATTTACAGCCGTTAGTTGACATAACCATACATGTAATATTTCGGATATTTCAGGTTGAACATTTTGGATGTTTCAGAGTAACATCTCACTTTTTAATATCTACAGATCCTAACTTTGAACATCTAGATTGCTCTCCTATAGTTAAACATAAAATATGTTAACCCTGAATATCTATATGTTACGTTTAAACATCCATTTTTCTCCGTGTACCTTTATAGGGAATATTTCCTATTATTTCTACGAATTAAACGGAAATTTTCTCTTTTAGTATCAAAAGTTATGTTTTTTTATGACACCATAAGATTGCATTATTTAGAAAAAAATAAATCTTAAAGGATTTTGTAAATATTTTTGCAAAAATGTCGACAATAACGCGAGATAAAAAATGTGTCAAGAGACACATGTGAAAAAGATTAGGAGAAGAACTGAAGCTTTTCCAAATATCTGCCATTTTTCCTTTAACCTTTTCCTTGATATGACTTGTCTTTTTGGATTTATGCATCAAAATTGAGTAAGTCGAAAATTCTAATTTTAAGCTAAACAACGACATATAAGTAAAAAAGTTTAATAAAAGAGTTGTAGCATTTTTAAAGACTTCCAACTCTTTCTTCTACCATTTTCTAATAGGACTTGTCATTTCGGTTTAATTTGTCGAAAATACTATGAAAAAATCGAAAATTAAAATTTTGAGACAAACGACGCGAAATATTGAGAAAAGTTTTTTTGGGAGAATTTCTGCTTTTCGAAATTCTTACAAAATTTCTTTGAACCATTTTTGACAAAACTCGTTATTTTCAATTTTCTTATCAAAATTAATATGCAAAAATTTTTCTTAAAAAATTATCTATTATTAGTCACTAGTCACTTTTTTCAAAACACATTTCATTGGCTCCAAAATTATCTAAACTTCCATCGCACATTTTTATAAGAAAAATTTTAATTTTTAAATTGTTTAAAAATGCGAGATGCGTTAAAAAAATTAATTTTTGCTTAAAAAATTATCTAATAGTTTGGTTCTATTAGTTTTACAATGGTTTTATGAAAAAACAATTTTTTATTACTGTTTACAAATTATTAAAATGGTAATGAGAAAAATGGAATTCTATTTAATGAAAATTATGAATCTTCAACTACAATGTTGAATTTTAAATCAGAAAAATAAATTTGTTGAAGTTTCAACCAACAAGATGAATTGTGAGGCAAACAGATTAATTATTTACTAAAAAAAGACAATTTTTCAAATGAAATAGTTACATTTTTAGTTGCAGAAATGAATTTTCAAAAAAAAAAAAATGTATTTTCAACAAAATAGTTATACTTTCACCCAGAGAAATGAATTTTTAACTACAATGATGAATCTTCAACCGAAAAAATGAATTTTAACCAAACAGTTTAATTTTCAAGCAAAAAGATGAATTTTGGACCAGAAAGATAATTTTCTACCAAAAAAGCCAATTTTCAACAACATACATGAACTTTCAACTACAAAATATAACTTTTTAATCAAAACTTGAATAGTTAAACTTTCAGTTCAAAAATTAATTTTCAAACAAAAAAAAAAGGATTTTCAACAAAATAGATCATTTTTCAACTAGAATAATTAAATTTCAAACCAAAACGATGAATTTTCAACTAAAATGATGAATCTTCAAATCAAATAGTTGAATTTTCAACCTAAAAGGTGTCTTTTAACCAAGAAGATTAATTTTCTACGAAAACAGACGAATTTTCAACAGAATGCATGAATTTTTAACTAAAAATTGAATAGTTAGATTTTCAGTTAAAAAAAATAGTTTTCAACCATAGAGATGAATTTTTAACTAAAGTTATGGAATAGACAACTGGACAACTCAAATTTTTAGTTGCAAAAACTAATTTTCTATAAAATAGTTAAACATTTAGTCAAAGAAATTAATTTTCAACTACAATGATGAATCTTAAACCGAAAACATTAATTTATTAACCAAATAGTTGAATTTTCAACCAGAAAGATAAATTTTAAACTGCAAAGTTTAATTTTCTATCGAAAAAGACGAACTTATAACAAAATACATGCATTTTCAACTAAAAATGGAATGGTAAGTTTTAAGCTTAAAAAATTAATTTTCAACCAAAGAGATGAATTTTTAACTAAAATTATAGAATAGTTAAGTTTTCAGTTGCAAAAATTGATTTTCCAAAAAAAAAAAAATTAATTTTCAAACAAAAAAATTAATTTTGAATAAAATAGTTAAACATTTAACCCAAGAAATAAATTGTCAACCAAAAAGATAGACTTGTAACCGAAAAGCTTAATTTTATATTGAAAAAGACGAACTTTTAACAAAATACATGAATTTTCATCTAAAAATTAATTGGTTAAATTTTCAGTTTAAAAAATTAATTTCTAACCAAAGAGATGAATTTGTAACTAAAATTATGGAAGAGTTAAATTTTAAGTCGAAAAGAATAAATTTCTACCAAGAAAAAGTATTTTTAACAAAAAAGTTTAATTTTCAACTGGAATAGCTAATTTTTAACCAAAAAGATGAATTTTTCATTAAAATGGTGAATCTTTAGCTGAAATAGTTGAATTTTCAACCAAAAAGCTGAATTTTTAAACAAATAAGATTAATTTTCTACCAGCAAAGACTCAATTTAAGCGTATACTTAAAGTGTTTTTCACAAAACCATGTTTAACTTTTTTTTTAAACATGTTTTATTGGCTTCAAAATTCTCTAAAATTCCATCGCACATTTTTGTAAGAAAAATTTGAATTTTTAAATTGTTGAAAAATGCGAGATATGTAAAAACGAATACCGCCATTCGATTCAACAATATAAAAATTCATTTTTTTCTTGAAAAATTATCTATTAGTTTTTGTCCTATTAGTTTTCCAATGATTTTATGAGAAAACAATTTTTTATTTTTTACATATTATTAAAATTGTAATGAGAAAACCCAAATTTCATTTTATATTAACGATTTTATAAAATTATACTAATTTTATTATTTCAATTTTTAAGTCAACGAGACAATGAATTACACCGTTTGAATTTTGAATATTGTGTTGTTCATGTACAATTATTATTAATATAACAATATAAACTTAGAATATAAATTAAGAAAACATCAAACTTTCTTAATTGAAACTCAAAAACCATTAAAAAGTATTTAAAAATTTATTAAATTATGCTTTCCTAGCAATTCATTGCTACTCATTGAATTAGTAAGTTAGTACAACTAAATAGATTAGTAGAATACCCTTAATAATTCATTTAGTAACATAAGTCTGACCATTTCATTTAGTAGAAAGTGATAAAATTACTAATTTAGCAGTCAGATACAATGCTACTGATTGCATTAGTAAAATTTCTACTAATTTAGATTTAAATAGAGAGATTTGAGTTTCAGAGTTAGAGAGATAGTGAAGTTCAACACACCAGAAATTTGCTGGAAATTCCCAATTTCTCTTCAGGGGAACGAGGGAACCATTAAAAGATTTAATTACAAAAAACCGGAGTGTCCCGTTAGTGCGAAACAAGCAAAAAATCTCAGGGTCTGTGGAATAAAGATTTGCCTATCTCTTTGACACGGGACCGCTTTTAACTATTATCAATCATAACGTGTGATTGACGCCATTAATAAATCGTATAGAAACGTTGGTTTTTCTCCAATCGCACTCTTAGACTTCGAACTTTTTTTTATTTAGCCTTTACGTTCATAATATATAAATGACGAATCAAAATCTGCATAACTCGCTTTATTGTAATTTTTTTTTCTTGTTAGCTTTAACTTTTGCCTTTACTCGATATTCTGCCCGCGTAAGAATACTTAAAAGCCATTTCCAGCTAACAACTCACGATTCGCGACTCATGACTTATTTGAAAAAGGAGTGATAATTTCAAACTAACAAGGTCAAAATGAGCATTAAACAACCTAGAAATGAAATTCGCTGGAAGCAAAATCTTTCTTCGCGACGTAAATGAATAATTTCGAATATTTACTCATAGGATTTAGCATCTCAAATTTAGAAATGCAAAGTATTTTAACGCTTGAACATCAATCTAAACGATTTTAAAATTTTGTTTGGACGTAATTTTGCATATTCACTAAAAGAAAAAAGGCAATTTCAGGTTTTTTCCGGGTATCATTTTTCATAGTACGGAGCCATGCGGGTATTCAAGATATTCTTAAATAATACTGAAAAAATAATTATTCATTTCTTGAATTTATTCCTAAAGTTCATGAATTTGAATAATAATCAAAACCAATTTTTATTTCATCTTCATAAACTTGAAATTCAGTACATATATTTAACATATTAATATTTTGAATGAAATATATTTTTCTGAGATTAGTCAAAATAATCAATAAAAGTTTTATTAAAATCAGTATAAATCCAGGAATATGAAGCTGAATTTTCAACTAAAAAAGATTAATTTTTAACCAAAAATGGGATAGGTAAATTTTCAGTTAAAAAAGTTAATTTCCATCACAAAAAAAAAGAAGAATTTTCAACAAAAAAGTTCAATTTTTCTACCGAAGTGATAAATTTTCAACTAAAATTATGAATCTTCAACTGCAATAACTTAATCTTAAACCAAAAATATAAATTTCTAGCTAAAATGATGAATCTTCAACTGGACGAATTTTCAACAAAATATATAAATCTTCCGCCAAAAAAGATCACCATTTCAACTAAAACTTGAACAGTTAATTTTTCAGTTTAAAAAAAATCATTTTCAATCAAAGAGATGCATATTCAACTAAGCTGATGAAATATTCAACTGGAATAGTTAAATGTTTAGTTGAAAAAATTATTTTCCAATCAAAAAAAAAAATTTTCATCAAAATAGTTGAACTTTTAGCCAAAGAAATGAATTTTCAACTACAATGATGAGAGATGCATATGGAACTAAAAATGATGGAATATTCAACTGGAATATTTAAATGTTCAGTTGAAAAAATTATTTTCCAAAAAAAAAAATAATTTTGATCAAAATAGTTAAACTTTTACCCAAAGAAATGAATTTTCAACTACAATTATGAGAGATGCATATTGAACTAAAATAATGGAATATTCAACTGGAATATTTAAATCTTCAGTTGAAAAAAATTATTTTCCAACACAAAAAAAAAGAATTTCCGTGAAAATAGTGCAACTTTTACCAAAAAAAGCGAATTTTTAACAAAATAATTGAATCCTTAACCACAAAGATAAATTTTCAACCATGAAGGTTAATTTTCTACCAAAAAAGACAAATTTTCAACAAAATAGTAACATTTTCAACCAAAGAGATGAATTTGGATCTAAAATGTTGAATTTTCAACCCAAGAAGTACATTTTCAACAGAAAAAGATGAATTCTCCACGAAAAATATAACAGTTGATATTAAAACTAAAAAATGTGTTTATTTGAAACAATCAAGGGTTTAATTCATCCAAAGAGACGCATTTTGAACAAAATAATTGAATCCTCAACGAAAAAAGATTTTTATTTTAAACCAAATAATTGCAATTTTAATAAAAGAAGATTAAATTCCTACCAAAAGAGATGAATATTCAAACCAAAAAGACGAATTTTGAACATAATTTTGTATTTTCGACAAAAAAAGATTTTCCAGTCAAGAAAAAAAAACTTAGGCAAAATATAATTTAAAGGGAAAAACAATTTTCAATACAAGATACAAATTTCAAATGAATATCTATTTTTTAAATTTATTTGCTCCAAGGTTATATAAATATAATTTTCTCAAGTTTCTCGAAAAAATTCGAAAAGATTTTTGAAGATTTCAGATGTCAAAAAAGTATCAAGGAAATTTCTAAGAATTTCTTTTTATTTTAAAGAATTAAAAAAAATTGTAGGAAATATTTTAGTCAGTTTTGAAGACATTTAGGACTTTTTAACACTTTGAAAAAATTTAGAAATATTTTCTAAATTTTCAGAAATCTTTCAATGTCCTAAAATATGTTTGATCTATTCAAAAATTCCTAAATATCTTCTAAACTGACTCGAATTATTCCTCAAATTGTCATAAAATCTTCCAGATTTATTTTTTATAATTTTGGAAGTCTTTTGTAATGTTTCAAACTCTTTTTATTCTCCTAAAACTAATTTTTCCATCTGTAATTCTTTCAAAATCTTCAAAAAACTTCAGAATGTTATTTCCAAATATTCAAAATACAACTTTTTCTTTTAAGTTTTTAAAAATATTTTCAAATTTTAAATTATTTTTAAATTTTGTAAAAACTTTGCATCTTTTTAAATATTCTATTAAAATAAATATTGTAAAATATGTAAAAAATTATGTAAAATTTTTTGTTTTGTTTTAAATCTTCTAAATTCTACATTTTGTTTTAAATTTGTTGAATCGTTTTTAGGTTAAAAATTTTGTTGCATCTCTTAAAAACTTCTAAATATCTCTTAAACTTATTCGAATTTTTTCTAAAATTTTGTAATCTTGAAAAATTGCAACATTTTGATTTGCAATCTTCTACATTCTTTTGCGAAATTTTAAGAAATAATTTTAAATGTTTGAAAATAGTTTTAAATATTTTCTTAAAATTATTTTTTCAAAATGGAAAATCTTTTTTTTTGTCCCTGGAATTGTAAAAAAAATTCGTATGGTAACACCTTTCAAAATCATCAAAAAGCTTCGAAATTTTATTTCAAAATCTTAAAAAATCTACATTTGGTTTGAAATTTTTTGAAAGATTTTCAAATTTTTAATTATTTCAGAATCTTTTTAAGAATGACAAAACTGCGAAATATCTCTTTAAGTAATTCAAACTTGTCCTAAAATTTGGTTAAATCCTGCAAAAATTTTAACAATTCTCTCAAAATCAAAGCTTAAATAATAATTAAGATATTCTAAGTTTTTGTCCATAATTTTATTATCCTCGTCTCTTTGAAAGTGTGAAAAAGTTTACAAATTATAGTGTGGTAGCAAAATGTCAAGAACAAAATTATTTCCCAATATTAAAAAATATTTACAATTAAAATATTCTCTTTTATCAATAATGTTTAGACACATTCAGAAATCATAGTAGTCAAATTTTTAACCAAAAAGGATAACTTTTCAATAAAATTGTTTAATTTTCATCAAAATAATTACATTTTTAACCAAAAAAGATGAATTCTCAACCACTTTTAATACTTTTAAAATATCTTTCACATCTGTGTGCATTATGGAAATGACAAAAATTTAAGATTTATTAATGTAAAATATACTATTACATTTTCATTAAAAATAATTACTTTTCAACCTAGAAAAAGGGAATTTTCAACAAAACATTTTAATTTTTAATAAAAAACTGTTAAATTAAACCAAACTAGCTGTGAATTCGATCTCGAGTGTTTCCACTTTGTTTGTACTTATAATTATATGGTGCTCATTTCACGAGCACTTTGCTTCCCATTAGCAAATGTATTTGCTTCCTCATAGAGGAAGCATTAGTGATATATTTGATAATAGACAAACCAAAGTCTTCATTTACAAAAAGTACAAAATTATAAAATAATACAAAAAAAATTTGAAACACAAAGACAAATTAGACAAATCAAATTTTGTATTCGAAATGATATCAATATTATAGGTCAATCGATTCGTCTTGAATCAACACAACTTTTTTATTCTCACATCAACTTTGATTTATGAGAATGAGAACATTTTTACTATAAAAATCGATTTTAAAAATATACAAATTACAATAACTTCCCTACTCTTCAATAAAATGTATTAATATTGTAGGTCAATCGCTTCGTCTCGAATCAACACATCTTTTCTGTTCTTGCATCAACTTTGAATTGTGTTAATGAAAAAAGTTTTACTATAAAAAACCGATTTTCAAATATTATGCATTACCATAGCTTCCTTTCTGTTAAATAAAATGTTTCAATATTATAAGTCAATCGATTCGTCTCGAATCAACACATCTTTTCTATTCTCACATTAACTTTGAATGATGAAAATGAGCAAATTTCTACTATAAAAATCGTTTTTTAATATAATATAAACGACCATAACTTCCTTAATCTTTAATAAAATGTATTAATATTATAGATCTATCAATTCGTCTCGAACCAAGGAATCTTTTATATCCTTGCATCAACTTTGAATTATGTTAAAGAAAAAAGTTTTACTATGAAAAATCGTATTTTCAAATATTATGCATTACCATAGCTTTCTTACTCTTCAATAAAATGTATCAATATTATAGGTCAATCCATTCGTCTCGAAATCAACACATCTTTTCTATTCTCGCATCAACTTTAAATTATGAGAATTAAAAAACTTTTACTATAAAAATCGATTTTAAATATAATATAAATGACGATAACTTGCCTACTCTTTAATAAACTGTATTAATATTATAGGTCAATCAATTCGTCTCGAACCAAGGAATCTTTTATATTCTTGCATCAACTTTGAATTATGTTAATGAAAAAAGTCTTACTGTAAAAAAAAAAGATTTTAAAAATATTATTGAGTGCTAAAAAAAATGCAATAAATATTTTTAGAAATCCTTCGGTCAGTCTCAAGATATTAGTGTTGAAAATAAGCTTTCCAAATTTCATAAATTTATCTGCAACCGTTTTCAAGTTATCGTGTTCACAAAAAAATGTGACATCCACATCCGGACAATTGCTTATAACATTGTATTAGAGATTTTTAAACTGTTGAAGGTTTAATTAAATAAATTTAAAATTTCTGGAAAATGTTACCATTACAAAGCTTCCTCTACGTCTACGAGGAAGCAAAAATACCAATTTTCAACAAAAGAGTTAAATTTTAAACCATGAAAGATTTTTCATTTAAGAAGGAAAGAAAGTTTCCACCAAACTGTTGAGTTTTCAAGTCATAAAGTCGATTCACAAAAAAATTTGAATTTACAACACAAAAATATTTATTTTTCTACCAAAATAATTGAATTTTCGACTAAAAAAGACGAGTTTTCAGCAAAATAAGTAAATTTTCAATTGAAAAAGATCAACATTCTAGCAAAAATGAAAGAGCTATATCTTTAGTGAAAAAATTCATTTTTAATAAAAAAAAAACGAATTTTGAACGAATTTTGTTGAATTTTTAACCAGAGAAATGAATTTTCAACTAAAATAATGCATCTTCAACCAAAAAATGAATATTTTTTCAACCAAATATTTCAATTTTCAACCCAAAAAATGAACTCTCTACCAAAAAAGACAAATTTTCAACAAAATAGATCAATTTTCTACAAAAAATAGAAAAGTTCAATGTTAAGTTAAAGAAATAAGTTTTTGACTAAATAAAATAAATTACCAACGAAATAGTTAAATTTTTAACTAAACAGATGAATTTTCAAACAAAAAGATTAAATGTCTATGAAAAAAAAAATTTCGACGAAAAATGAGATAATTAAATTTTAGTTTAAAATAAAAAAAAAATTATTTTCAACCAAAGAAATTAAATTTCCACCAAAAAGATTAATTTTCTATCAAAAAAGAATAATTTGTAATAAAATACATGAATTTTCAACAAAATATAAAAATTTTTAATGCAATTTTCAACCAAAAGGTAAATTAAATCACCAAGAAGATTAATATTCTACCACAAAAGACAAAGTTTTAATAAAATACATAAATGTTGAAAGAAATAGTTGAATTTTCAATTGAATAAAAACGATGTTTAACCAAACATGAAACAGTTAAATTTTCAGTTAAAAAAATTAATTTTCTTTGAAAAAAAACTAATTTTCAATTTAAAAAATGAATTTTTAACCTAAAAGATTAATTTTCTACCAAAAAGATTAATTTTTAACGAAATACATTAAATTTTCACCAAAAAGGTGAATTAGTCACCCAGAAGATTGAAAATGCAGACATTTTTAACCAAATAGTTGAATTTTCAACTGAAGAAGATTAATGTTCAATCAAACACGGAATAGTTAAATTTTCATGTAAGAAAACAATTTTAAAAAATGTTTAAAAAATAGTTAAATTTTGAAGAAGAAAAAATTTGTGCAACTAAAATGATGAATCATAAACCAAAAAAAAATGAATTTTCAACAAAGACGTTCCACTTTGAACTAAGTACTTCAATTTTGAACCAAAAAAAGGTTTTCCAGTCGCTATTCACTACTAGCGGAAATCTGGAAAATTTAATCAAATAGTTATACTTATATTAGAAGAACAATTCTGGGACCAAACTCAAACTTACAGAGTGATTCGAGAAAGAATTGATTTAAATACCCTGTTAATTTAAGATTTTTCCGTTTTTCTTTCCAGAATTTTGAAAAATTTTCAAAATTTCTTAAATTTTAAAAAATCGTAAAAAATTCTTTAATTTTCAAAAATTTTCAAATTCTCAAAATTTTTGAAAATTTTCTAAATTTCCAAAAATCCTCAAATTTTACAAAATTTTTTTATAATTTCAAAATTTTATCCCCCCCCCCCCAACCCCCCCCCACCCCCCCTCTGTACCTCTCCCTATATCTGTAGGTTTATCATGTACGATAAGTATTGCTTCAATGCTCCAATGATACGTGGACAATAATGGATAGTGGTGGGAGCAGTAAAATAATGGTCCCATTATTGTACAGTACAATAATGAGGCCATTATTGTACTGCTCCCACCACTGACCCATGAAGGGCTACTTAAGGTCCTGAAAACAGGCACGTAATACGCGCGAATCATGCCTGCGGTGTATAAAGAATTTTAAGTGGAAAAATTGTGTCATTCTTATGGAATTTACTGGAATTTTCTCGATATAATAAGGAAACTACTGTAAATCATATACAACGATCTCAAATAATGTAAGATTATTTGTAAAATCCATAACTAGTTCTAGTTTTTTAAACATTTGGTCAAAAAGGTATAAGAACATAATTGTTGCCTTTATTATAAACGTATCATTTACAATTTGAATGTTTACTTTTAAAAATAAATGTTTAAAATTAAAATTCCTCATTTGGAAATTGCGACATTGACAGAATCTTTTATCTCTTAAATTTCATTCATAAACAATCTGAAAAGACATCTAGCCTTAAAGTTCTTCCGTGTGGCATATACAGAATGAAACAATAAGCGATTAAGTCCATAAAAGCGAACATAAAAAAGTAAATAAAAGTCATTTTCAAGAAATAAAGTCTCTGACTGACTTTATGGTTCAATTTCATTTTAATTTCCCAGTCACGAATTAAGTTACTGGAGCCTGCCTGCTGTGCCCGTGTGAATAAAAAGGTGCGCAAAGTGATCTGGGTGACCTGGACCTCATTGAATCGAGGTGCAAAGGGCACTTGTATTTTATTGTGCATACTTGTTCATGTTCAGGAGGATTGCATATTGCGCAATCCAGAGAGAAAGTATTACTCATTACTAAACTTGTTTCCTTTCTGACCATCTCGAGTGACAATCTGACTGATGAGACGATTCCAAACGTGAATCGAAGCTTCGTTAATCAAAAATCAAGAACACTACAGCTGAAGGTGTACATTTAATTATAAACGCTTCATCTTTTCAGTCGTCATGAAAAATTAAAAAATTAAAACTTTCATACCTGAAAAAATGTTCAATTTAAATATTGAATACTTAACTGCAAAATCAAAGCATTGAAAGCATTAGAACTCTTCTAAATTTAAAGTATTTACTATCAAAATAAAATAATTATTAATTCATCAACTCATCAATTTTATCAGACTTTTTTTGGAATAATTTCGAAAAGAGATAGAGAATATGTATACCATTCTATCTCTTTTTGTAAATCTAGATTCAAGTTTATCTTTTTCAGTCCCCTCTTCTCTATCTCATCCTATCCTTTATCTATTCACGTCAATATTTTTCTGTCTCTCGGCTAATATAAATTTCCGTCTATCTTTTTCAATCTCCTTTTCCCTATCTCAGCTTATCATGCATTTATCAACGACTATATTTTTCTATCTATTTTCCAATATGAATTCACGTCTATATTTTTCAATAACCTTTTCTCTATTTCATCCTTTATTTTACCTATTCAGGTCAATCTTTTTCTATCTCTGTTAATATAAATTCCAGTCTGTCTTTTTCAATCCCTTCATCTTTATCTCATCCTATCCTTTATCTATTCATGTCAATCTTTTTCTATTTCTGGTTACCTAAAATTCTCGACCATCTTTTTTAATCTCCTCTTCTTTACCTCATCATATCATTTATCTATTTATGTCAATCGTTTTCTATCTCTGTTAATCAAAATTTCCGTCTATCTTTTCCAATACCCTCTTCTCTATTTCATCCTATTCTCCATCAATCCAAGTTAATCTTTTACTATCAATCTGTCAATCTAAATTCACGTCTTTCTTTTCCAATACCCTCTTCTCTATCTCATCCTATCCTTTATCCATCCACGTCAATATTTTTCTGTCTCTCTGTCAATCTAAATTTATGTCTATCTTTTTCAATCCCCACTTTTCTATCTTATCGTATCCTATATCTATAGCAACGTCTATCTTTCTTTATCACTTTGTTAATCCAAATTCATGTATATCATTTCCAATCCCCTCTGGTCTATATCATCCTATCCTTTGTCTATCCACGTCAATCTTTATCTATCTCTTTGTCAGTCTAAATTTACGTCTATATTTTTTAATCTCTTCTTTCTATCTCATCCTATTATATATCTATCAAGGTCTATATTTTTATATCTATGATTCAATCTAAATTCACGTCTTTCTTTTCCATTACCCTCTTCTCTATCTCATCCTATCCTTTACCTATCCATGTCAATATTTTTCTATCTCTCTGTCAATCTAAATTCCTGTCTACCTTTTTCAATCTCCTCTTCTCTATCTCATCGTATCATGCAT
>CAKNYM010052023.1:178190-201671 GCA_932195095.1 Andricus curvator
ATTCACGTCTATCTTTTTCAATACCCTCTTCTCTATCTCATCCTATTTTCCATCAATCCACGTCTATCTTTTTCTATCTCTTTGTCAATCTAAATTTACGTCTATCATTTTCAATCGTCTCTTCTCTATCTCACCCTATCCTTTATGTACCCACGCCAAACTGAAGGTTTTGCCTTGCTGGAAATAGAAAGATTGATAAAGATAGAAATTAAGGAATAGGAAAAGATAGAATTATCCTATCTCTCCTTTTATCTCTCAATGGGTCACTTTGCATTTCTAAAATGCTATCTTTTCCTATCCTCAGTTACAATAATTTTCTATCCCTTTCTGTACCTTTCATGTCCGAGTCCTTTCTTCCCTTAGTCTATCTATCTATTACGAATTTGAATCTTTTTCAATCTCTTTCACTACCGGTCGTAACCGAAGACCCTTATCTTTTTCCTTACTTCATTCATCTCTTTAATATAAATTTGAATTTTTTTCTATCTTCCGCGATTAAGTACTCTTTATCATTTTCTATCCCTAAAGATTCGGGAATCCATCGAAAAGTTAGGTTTATTTTTAAAATTAATTTGACGTTGACCACGTACCAGAAAGACGACGTGACGTGAATTTAGATTCAAAAATATATAGAAAAAGATAGGCGTTAATAGATGTAGGATACGATGAGATAGAGACGAAGAGATTAAAAAATATAGACGGGAATTTAGATTAACAGAGATAGAAAAAAGATTGACATAAATAGATAAAGGATAGGATGAGTTAAAGAAAAGGTGGTGAAAAAATATAGACGTGAATTTAGATTGAAAAATAGCTAGAAAAAGATAGACGTTGATATATGTATAATACGATGAGATAGGGTAGAGGAAATTGAAAAAATAGACGTGAATTCAGTTTGATAAAGAAATAGAAAAATATTGACGTGGATAGATAAAGGATAGGATGAGATAGAGAAGAGGGTATTGAAAAAGATAAACGTGAATTCAGTTTGACAAAGAGATAGAAAAAGTAGACGTTGATAGATGTAGGATACGATCAGATAGAGAAGAAGAGATTGAAAAATATAGACGGGAATTTAGATTAACAGAGATAGAAAAAGATTGACATAAATAGATAAAGGATAGGATGAGGTAAAGAAAAGGCGGTGGAAAAATGTAGACGTGAATTTGGATTGAAAAATAGCGAGAAAAATATATACGTTGATATATGTATAATACGATGAGATAGGGTAGAGGAGATTGAAAAAGATAGACGGAAATTGATATTACCCGAGAGACAGAAAAATATTTACGTGAATAGATAAAGGACAGGATGAGATAGAGAAGAGGGCATTGAAAAAGATAGACGTGAATTTAGGTTAAAAAATAGATAGAAAAAGATAAACGTTGATAGATGACACGATGAGATAGGGAAGAGAATGTTGAAAAAAAACATACGTGAATTCAGTTTGACAAAGAAATAAAAAAATATTGACGTGGGATAGACAAAGGATATGATGAGATAGAGAAGTTTGCCAATTTCTGCACACTATAAGCCTCGCAGATATTTAATTTTTCTGAAAATACATTTCAGTTAACCTAACTTCTTCCAAGACACTTTCCCCCTTCCCTTTGAAGTATGCACTTATTCTTCAATATTAAACTAAAACTTAAACATTCTAAATAAACTAAACAGAGACCGAAAATAATAATATCAGTGACCAAAATCATTCAACTTGTGATAAATTGAAATCAGAATCCACTTATTCACAAACGAAAAATCGCGAGAGGAGCGAGAATCACGACGTCATGGCAGCAGCAGCGTACATACGCCTGCGCTATACGAGAGACGTCATTTACTTTTAGCGGTATATTTGAAATAAATTTGAGCTTGAATGATTAATATATACTTACTTGATACTTGAATGGTTTTTTCACAAAACCATGTTAGTGCCAGTTTTTTCAAAACACATTTTATTGGCTTCGAAATTCTTTACAATTTCATCTCATATGTTTGTAAGAAAAATTTGAATTTTTGAATTGTTTAAAAATGAGAGATACATAAAAACTGATAGCGCCATTCGATTCAACAATTTAAAAATTAATTGCTTTCTTGAAAAATTATCTATCAGTTTTTGTCTTATCAGTTTGACAATGTTTTTATGTGAAAACAATTTCTTTTACTTTTTACAAATCATCAAAATTGTAATGAGAAAAATACAATTTTATTTTTTATTAACGATTTTATGGAATTATATTAATTTTAATATTTCTATTTCTAATAACGCTGTTTTCCTTCCCTGAAATGTTTTTTTTGTATTACTACATGCTTCTATTAAAATCCATTTAAACCATTTAACTATACGTAATTCAGAATCATTTTTTAATCCGTTTCTATTTTTAAGTAATGCTTATTAAATTCACTTTATATTTTCACTTTAAAGGTCTCAAATACTAGAAATATAATATAATATGTATGTCACTTTTATTCTAAATGTGAAACAAACATAATTGATAATTTCAAAGAACCTATTTGAATCACAGTTGAAAGTATAGTTTTTAACTGACAAAAAAATTGAACGTATTTCAATTGAAATGTAGCCTATATTGGATAATTATTAATTTAGATGAATAATAGAATTAAAATGTGTAATTTTAAGTTTCATTCTATAAGACTGTAAAATGTTAATTACTAAATCATTGAAAATCTATTTTTAATGTCGTTGCAAAATTATTTTCACATTATTGTACCCTGGTTTGAAGCGTAGAATAATCAAATTTTTATATGAGAACAACTTAAAATATGAACAAATTTTTCAACAAAAAATGAAATAGTTAAATTTTCATTTAAATTAATTAATTCGTAACCAAAAAGGAAAAGAGTTTTTAAAAAAGTAGTTGAATTCTGAAGAAAATAATTTAATTTTCAACAAAGTCCTTAAACTTTCAACCAAGTATGTACTTGCATTTTGTATCAGATAGTTCAATTTTCTATCAAAAAATAAGAATTTTCTATAAAACAGTTGAATTTTTAACTAAAGAGTTCATTTTTAATTCAAACTGATTAATTTTTGTGAACAGAAGAACACGAATTTTCTAGAAAATTATTTAATTTTCAATAAAATAGTTACATTTTCCACCAAAGGAATGCATTTTTAAAAACAAAAATACGAATTTTTAACAAAGTAAATTAATTTTCTACTAAAAATTATGAACTTTTTAACCACGAATGAAGTAGTTGAATTTTCAACAAAATATTGGAATTTGAAAGAAAATAAATAAATTTTCTAGAAAGTACTTTAACTTTTGAACAAATACTTGAATTTTGTATCAGATAGTTCAATTTTCGATCAAAACATACGATTTTTCTATAAAGCAGTTGAATTTACAAAAAAAGTTCATTTTCAATCCAAACAGATTAATTTTTGTGAACAAAAGAAGACGAGTTTTCAAGAAAATAAATAAATTTTCAATAACTTGGTTACATTTTCAAACAAAGGAACGAATTTTCAACACAAAAATACGAATTTTACAATCTATACACAACTATACACAAAAACTTATCCTATTGATATATTCATGTTAAAAAAATTATATACTTCAAGAAGAAAATAATTCACATTACAGTAAATAATTCACAAATAAAAAAAGGGTGAAATCCCTCAAAAGACACCCTCGAAAGAAACGAGGGTAAAAAAGCGCCGCCAAATATTATATTCTTACTAGCATGATAAGTCATAAAAGTTTCACAATAGAATGTTTTGAGATCACTAAGATTCGCCAAATAATATTAGTGAATAAAACATTTTTGTCAATAGTAGATTATAATATTTTAATTATTCGTGTCCTAGAAGTAAAATATCTCGGATAATAATAATTATAATGATAATATAAATTACAGAATTTGTAATTACAAACATTTCTTGGAAATGCACATTTGGCGGGTATTTTTCATACACAATTATTATTAATATAACAATATAAACTAATTATATCACTTTCTTCCACACTGGAACCTTGATTTTTGCAACTGAACTGATGCAACTCATGCGCTAAGAATGCGGCTCTCATGCTGTTTGTCACGCTTGATTGATCATCGCTTCTCTCTCGGACCCGTGGCTGCCCTCATCAGAAAAACTGCGGAGGCTATCAGCTCTAGGAAAGAACAAAAACAATTTGCAAAAATCAAGGTTCCAGTGTAAATGATATGGTAAGATTTATGTTAGTAAATTAATTAGCAAGGGTATTCTACTAATCTGCTGAGTAGCACTGAGTAGCAATGAATTGTTAGGGAAACATAATTTAATTTTTTTTAATACATTCTGCTGGTTTTTGAGTTTTAGTTAAGAAAGTTGAATGTTTACTCAATTTATATTCTGTTTCCCTAGCAATTCATTGCTACTCATTGAATTAGTAAGTTAGTACTACTAAACAGATTAGTAGAACACCCTTACTAATTAATTTACTAACATAAATTTTACCATATCATTTACACTGGAAACTCGATATTTGCAAACCGTTTTTGTTCGTTCCTATAGCTGATAGCCTCCGCAGTTTTGTGATAAGGGCAGCCACGGATGCGCGAGAGAGTCGATGATCAGTCAAGCGTGACAAACAGCATGAGGGCGGCATTCTTAGCGTATGAGTTGCAAAAATCGAGGTTCCAGTGTAGTAGAAAGTGATACAATTACTAATTTAGCAGTTAGACTCAATGCTGCTAATTGCATTAGTACAATTTCTACTAATTCGGATTTAGAGTGATAGGTTTCTTCCTTTGAATAATTTCAAGTTAAAAAAATGATCATATTATTATTATTTTATTATTATTGATTTCTACCAAATTTTTTGAAAGAGTTCAAAATGGTTTGAAAGATTTGAAAGATTTCCAGTGATTTATTGGATTGCAAAGGATTTGAACAGCTTTTATGAGAATTTGTAGAATTTTCAAGGATTTTAATTATTTAAGGAATGTTACAAACGTTTAAACGTTTAAAGGAATTTGAAAAGATTTTAAAGAATTGACTGTAGTCCAAGGGATTGCACAAGAATTAATTAAGGGATTTAATATTATTTCAAGGATTTGAAGGGTTTTTCAGAGATTGGAACAAAATTTATGGGATTGTAAATAATTTCCTAAACTTCATAAGGATTTTAAGGAATGTCATAGGATTTTAAAGGGACTTAAAGAATTTCAAGAATTTCAATGGACTTCAGAGAATGTTGAACCTACATAAACCCACTTCCCGAAAAATCTGGTCTTTTCTGAGGACTTGGACCAAAGGGGCGGAAGAAAAAACCAGGCCTGTCCTAGGTTTAGATCTATGCTTAGAGCTTACACATAGGTTAAAATCTTATAAAAATGTCATAAAATCATGTTAAAAAGTGGCAAATGATTTACTTCTATTTTTCCATTTTTTTCATAATTTGACAAGATTTTCAAATACTATCAATAGATTTCAACATTTTGAAGAGATTTTAAGTGATTTAAAATGATTTTAAAAATTTTAGGGTATTTTAAAAGATTCCCAGGAATATTCAAGCGCTTAAACAAATTGAAGGTATTTTAAAATATTTCAAAGGATTTGAAATATCTCTCTGGTTCAATAAAAATTGTCAACATTTTATTTTTAATTCAAAAAACGTTTAGAAAGTTAAAAATTAAGAAATTTTTTTTTTGTAGACGTATTTTCGTAATTGATACTTTAATTTATGTAGTCTTTCATGAATCAGAGTTTTCTTAGACTTCAGAAAGAAGGAGCCGATGCTTTTAAAATTGTTGATAGCTGTGCTATTAAGGAATAATAAATAATTTAATTATTCATTGTTGTTCACCAATTATGGAAAAAAATGGAAATATAAAATCACTTGTTACTTTTTAACATGATTTGATGACTTTTTTATGACATTTTATAAAATTAACCATTTTTCACTGGTTTCTTTAATAATACTATTTTTGACAAAAATACTACATTCTTTGATTTCAAAGGATTTTTATGTGATGATTTTAAGTGATTTTTGACGGATCTCAATATATATTTTTAAAAATTTTGAACATTTTATAATATTTCTATAAATTGTACAAGATTTAGGGATTTCGAAAATTTGAAGATAATTTCAAATATTTCGGTTAATACCCGGTTTGAAAGAATTTTCTTGAATTTCGAAAGATTTGAAAGGTTTTTATATGATTTATAAGATTTTAGGATACTGAAAAAGATTCCAAGGGATTTCATAGGGTTTTCAAGATTTACAAATATTACAAATAAAAATTGTTAAAAAAATTAATTTTCAACAGAAAAAGAGAATTTTCAGCAAAATAGTTCAAACTTGTACTCAAAGAAATTAATTTTCAACTAAAAAAGACAAGTTTTCAACCAAAAATTGAATAGTTAAATTGTCATTAAAAAAATGAATTTTCAACTAAAATTATGGAATATTCAAATAGAATAGTTAAATTTTGAGTTGAAAAAATTAATTTTTAACAAAATATTTAATTATTAAACTGTATTAATTAAATTTTAAACCGAATCTATGAATTTTCAACAAAAATTATGAATCTTCAACTGGAATAGGTCAATTTTCAATCAAAAAGATGAATTTTCAACCAAGAAGATTAATTTTCTGTCAAAAAGATGGATTTTTAACAAAATACATGAATTTTCAACTAAAAAGGATGAATTAAAAAACAAGGAATTTTCAACAAAATATTTAAATCCAGTAACATAAAGCTACTTTTAAATTTGAAAAAAAATGGTTATTTAATTTTATATAAGAATTTAGAAAAATGTAAGCATGCTTTCGAACAAATTCCCTGACATTTCTAGGTTTTTCCAGGTATATAAATATTCCCTGACAATTTCAGGTTTTCCAGTAATTAATATTTCTAGTAATTATAATTGCCAGTAATTTCAGTAAAATAGCACAATCTTTGGACTAAATCAAGAAAATTCAAAAGACTGGTGGAATTGACAAGAAGTTGAAAGAAAAAAAAACAAATTAAAAAAAAAATTAAACCAAATTTTGAAAATCAAAAAATTTTCATCAAATTGAGTACAATGAGAGTGAGCCAAATTCAGGTCAAATTCAACAGAATGTAAGTAAATTAAAAAAAAAAACCAATGAATTAAATAAAATGTAAGTAAATTGAAAAATTTAAGGTAACTGACAAGAATTCAATGAATATCATAAAAATTCAAAATGAATTAAAAAAATTAAGTGAATTGGAAGATATTTAAAAAATTCATTGAATTCATTAAATTTTGAATAAATTAATAAAAATTCAAGGGAATTTTAAAAGAATTTTATGACACGCTTAATTTATCAAGTTGAATTAAAAAAATTTCAGGGTGAACTGAAAAAAAAAATCTTAATTAAAAAAACTTAACTAGAAAATTAAAGAGAATTCCAAAGAAACATTTTATAATATTTCTAAAGAATGTAAAGAATTTCACAAAAATGAAGGGATTTCGTGGGATTTCATAAATTTGAAGATATATACCATTAAGCCATTTCCCTTTCGGGGTAGGCGTGACACTACCCGATTCGGGTAGTGTTTCTAGGTTGATAACTTGTAGTAAATAACTACAAGTGTGGGCTCACCACACCCACGATGTGCCAACAGCACTCAGTTTTCTCGAATGGTCACCCATCCAAGTGCTAACCGCGCCCAACGCTGCTTAACTTCAGTGATCTGACGAGAACTGTTTTTTTTCAGCGTGGTATGGCTGTTGGCCATAATAATAATAATTTCAAGATAATTTCAAATATTTCCGTTAAAATGCATTTTTAAAGAATTTCCTTAAATTTCTAAAGATTTCAAAGGGTCTCAAAGGATTTATAAGATTTTAGGATAATGAAAAAGATACCAAGGGATTTCAGCGGTTTTCCCAGATTTATAAATATTTCAAAGGATTTTAAAAAGATTTTCGAGGATTTCAGTATTTCTAATGGATTTTGAAGGCTCTCAAAATAACGTATTTTAATCAATTTCCCAGGATCTCAAAATATTTCAAAGGGCTTCAAATATTTCAGAAAACTTTAAGAAATATTATCGGATTTAATGTAATTTCACAGGATTTCCACGGATTTTATAATATTTTTATGGATTTCAAAGAATGTCTTCACAAGAATTGAGGAATTTCACAGAATTTTTAAAATTTGAAAAGATTTCCAAACATTTTGAATATATTTCATAAATTTTGAAGGTTTTAAAGGGATTCGAAAGATTTGAGGGTATTTAAAAAAATTCGCAGGAATTACCAAGTGTCTGAAAAAATTGCAAGGTATTTTAAAAGATTTGAAAGGATTTGAAATATTTTACGGTATTTCTAAGAATTCCAAGGAATTTTCAAGAGATTAAAAAAATTTGAAGAAATTTCTAAGGAATCTAATGATTTTAAAGAACTCAAAAAAATTACATGCGGTTTTTAAGAATTACCTAGAATTTTGGAAGATTTTATAGGATGTAATAGAAATCTTTTTTCTAAGATTATATAGGACCTATATAAGGTTTTAGAATATATTAAAAGATTCCAAAGGATTTTTGAAGGATTTTAACGAATTTAATAAGACGTCCAAAATGTTTTTAAGGGATTTTAAAAGCTCTCACGGTATTTCAAAAAAATTTCCAGGATTTCAGGAAATATCAGATTTCATGGAGTTTCACGGATTTTTTAAGCGATTTTATTCTATTTCAACGGATTGTAAAGATTTGAAATGATTTGATAATATTTCAAGGGGTTTCAAAAGGAATTTCATAAAATTGAAGGAATTTTAATAGGATTTCCAAGATTTAAAGGGGTTTTAATTTTTTTAATTCTAAGAACTACATTTTTTTAAATTAATATTAAAAGTCATAAATAGTTGAAGACGATAGTATCCGCACAACACTTATTGAATCCTTGTTTTTACATAGTGAAATTTAAAAACTGGAAACCTCTAAAACTGATGAGAAATTTTAAAGATGATAAAAATTATCAAGAGGTAGCAAAATATAAAAATAATTAAAAAATGAGATTCCTGTACAAAAAAAAAAAACATTAACTCTTATTTTCACCGGTCAAAATTGAAGAATTTTAAATACTATAAACCTTCAAAGTTTGACCATTCTAAAAACGTTGAAAATTATATAATTTCTTATTGGAAGCTTTGAAAATAATGAACTGAATCGATAACAAATAAATAATTCCAAACTTTGTTTCAAATTGAAGTATTCTTAAATTAGAATCGTGAAACTAATTAGTCAAAAATGAATAAATTTCAGATTGTGCGGAATTGAGTGGAAACAAAGTGAATGCATGAATTTAAAGATTATTATATATGATCCTTTACAATCTTTTAAATATTAATATTTTTTACAATTTTTCTCGATTTCCCAGTGAAAAAGAAAAAAGTTTCACCATTCTGTAGATTCGAGCCTGCATCTTTTATTCGCAGAATTTGTAATTTTTATATTATTCATTCATAGCGTATACGAGTAATAAGAAAGATTATAATGATATTCGAGTCACATCTCAAAGAGGCCACAAAATCTGGTTTCCGTATTGCTTCAAATGTCTGTAATAAAAACATCTAGTTTTATTACATTGATGAAGCTTATAGTATAAAAAAATATATCAAACACAAATAAAATAATATATACTAATAAATAATAAAATATTATTATATTATATTATTATTTTATTTTATAAACTAACGTCAAATAAGGGTTCATTCGGGGTTCAGATTTAATAGCGTTTAGTCTGAAATCAAAAAGTACAGTGGAAAATTAACTTTATTTTATAAGCAAAATTTTCAGTTTTTCAACATACTATTTTTAAAATATTGAAAATGGTTGAGAATTTATCTTTTTTGGTTGAAAATTTAATTATTTTGATGGAAATTCAACAATTTGGTTAAAAATTCATATTTTCGTGTTGAAAATGCAACTCTTTTGTTGCAAATTCATCTCTTTGGTTAAAAATGCAACTGTTTGGTTGCAAATTTAATAATTTTGATGAAACTTCAACAATTTTATTAAAAAGTTATCCTTGTTTGTTAAAAAATCAACTATTTTGGTAGGAAATTCAACTATTAGTTGAAAATTCATATTTTTGTGTTGAAAATTCAACAATTTGGTTGAATTAAATTGTTTGTTTCTTGACTGAAAAATGTTTCTTGGCAGAAAATGCAGCTCTTCTGTTGCAAATTCATCTCTTTGGGTAAAAAATTGATCCTTTTTGATTAAAAATGCAACTGTTTGGTTGAAAATTTAATTATTTTGATGAAAATTCAAAAATTTTATTAAAAATTTATCCTTTTTCGTTGAAAATTCAACTGTTGGTTGAAAATTCATATTTTCTTGTTGAATATTCAACAATTTGGTTGCATTTTTTTTTGACTGAAACATGTTTCTTGGTTTGAAATTCATTTGTTTGGGTAGCAAATTGATCCTTTTTGGTTAAAAATGCAACTGTTTAGTTACAAATTTAATAATTTTGATGAAAATTCAACAATTTTATTAAAAAGTGATCCTACCTCGTTGAAAATTCAACTATTCTGGTAGGAAATTCGACTATTGGTTAAAAATTCATCTTTTCGTGTTGAAAATTCAACAATTTGGTTGGTTTTTGTTTGTTTTGTTTCTTGGTTGAAAATTCAACTCTTTTGTTGAAAATTCCTCTCTTTGGGTAGACATTTGATGTTTTTTGGTTAAAAATGCAACTATTTGGTAAAAATGTAATTATTTTGATGAAAATACAAGAACTTTATTAAAAAGTTATTCTTTTTGGTTAAAAATTCAACTATTTTGATAGAAAATGCAACTACTTTGGAAGAAAATTCAACTATTGGTTGAAAATTCACATTTTCGTGTTGAAAATTTAACAATTTGGTTGAGACCTTTTTTTTGTTTCTTGACTGAAAAATGTTTCTTGGTTTGAAAATTCAACTCTTTTGTTGCAAATTCATTTCTGTGGATAAAAAATTGATCCTTTTTGGTTAAAAATGCAACTGTTTGATTGCAAATCTAATAATATGATGAAAATTCAACAATTTTATTAAAAAGTCATCCTTGTTTGTAAAAATTAAACTATTTTGGTAGGAAATTCAACTATTGGTTAAAAATTCATATTTTCGTGTTGAAAATTCAACAATTTGGTTGAATTTTTGTTTGTTTCTTGACTGAAAAATGTTTCTTCGTTTGAAAATTCAACTCTTTTTTTGCAAATTCATTTCTTTGGATAAAAAATTGATCCTTTTTGGTTAAAAATGCAACTGTTTGGTTGCAAATTTAATAATTTTGATGAAAATTCAACAGTTTTATTAAAAAGTTATCCTTTTTCGTTGAAAATTCAACTGTTGGTTGAAAATTCATATTTTCTTGTTGAATATTCAACAATTTGGTTGCATTTTTTTTGACTGAAACATGTTTCTTGGTTTAAAATTCATTTGTTTGGGTAGCAAATTGATCCTTTTTGGTTAAAAATGCAACTGTTTGGTTGCAAATTTAATCATTTTGATGAAAATTCAACAGTTTTATTAAAAAATGATCCTATCTCGTTGAAAATTCAACTATATTGGTAGGAAATTCAACTATTGGTTAAAAATTCATCCACAATTTGGTTGATTTTTGTTTGTTTTGTTTCTTGGTTGAAAATTCAACTCTTTTGTTGAAAATTCCTCTCTTTGGGTAGAAATTTTATGTTTTTTGGTTAAAAATGCAACTATTTGGTAAAAATGTAATTATTTTGATGAAAATTCAACAACTTTATTAAAAAGTTATTCTTTTTGGTTAAAAATTCAACTATTTTGATAGAAAATGCAACTATTTTGGAAGAAAATTCAACTATTGGTTGAAAATTCACATTTTCGTGTTGAAAATTTAACAATTTGGTTGAGACCTTTTTTTTTGTTTCTTGACTGAAAAATGTTTCTTGGTTTGAAAATTCAACTCTTTTGTTGCAAATTCATCTCTTTGGGTAAAAAATTGATCCATTTTGGTTAGGAATGCAACTGTTTGGTTGCAAATTTAATAATTTTGATGAAAATTCAACAATTTTATTAAATAAAGTTATCCTTCTTGGTTAAAAATTCAACTATTTTAGTAGGAAATTCATCTATTGTTTAAAAATTCATATTTTCGTGTTGAAAATTCAACAATTTGGTTGAATTTTTGTTTTTTTCTTGACTGAAAAATGTTTCTTGGTAGAAAATTCAACTCTTTCGTTGCAAATTCATCTCTTTGGATAAAAAATTGATCCTTTTTGGTTAAAAATGCAACTGTTTGGTTACAAATTTAATTATATTGATGAAAATGCAACAATTTTATTAAAAAGTTATCCTTTTTCGTTGAAAATTCAACTATTGGTTGAAAATTCATATTTTCTTGTTGAATATTCAACAATTTGGTTGCATTTTTTTTCTTGACTGAAAAATGTTTCTTGGTTTAAAATTAATCTCTTTGGGTAGCAAATTGATCCTTTTTGGTTAAAAATGCAACTATTTGGTTGCAAATTTAATTATTTTGATGGAAATTCAACAATTTTATTAAAAAGTTATCCTTTTTCGTTGAAAATTCATATTTTCTTGTTGAATATTCAACAATTTGGTTTCATTTTTTGTGTTGACTGAAAAATGTTTCTTGGTTTAAAATTCATCTGTTGGGTAGCAAATTGATCCTTTTTGGTTAAAAATGCAACTATTTGGATGCAAATTTAATTGTTTTGATGAAATTTCAAAAATTTTATTAAAAAGTTATCCTATCTCGTTGAAAATTCAACTATTTTGGTAGAAAATTTAAGTGTTGTTTGAAAATTTTTCATTGTTTTGTGAAAAATTCAACAATTTGGTAAAAATTTAATTATTTTGACGAAAATTCAACAACTTTATTAAAAAGTTATTCTTTTTGGTTAAAAATTCAACTATTTTGATAGAAAATGCAACTATTTTGGTTGAAAATTCAACAATTTGTTTGAGACTTTTTTTTGGTTCTTGACTGAAAAATGTTTCTTGGTTTGAAAATTCATCTCTTTGGGTAGAAATTTGATCTTTTTTGGTTAAAAATGCAACTGTTTTGGTAGAAAATTCAACTGTTGGTTGAAAATTTAATTTTTTTTGTAGAAAATTCAACAATTTTGTTAAATTTTGTTTCTAGACTAAAAAATGTTTCTTGGTTGAAAATTCAAATCTTTTGTTGAAAATTCGTCTCTTTGGGTACAAATTTGATCTTGTTTGGTGAAAAGCGCAAACTGTTTGCTTGAAAATTAATCTGCTTTTGGTTAAGAATTCAACTATTTTGTGGAAAATTAATCTTTTTCGGTTGAATTCATCTGTTTCTGATTTAATATTAAAATTCTGTTTAGGAGAAATATAATTTTTCGTTAAAAATTAATTTTTTTTGGTTGCAAATTTTACTATTTAATTTTTGTTTCATAATTTCTCTTTTTTAGTCAAAAATTAAACTACTTTGTAGAAATTTTAACCACTTTGTTAAAAATTAATTTTTTTGGTTAAAGATTCATAATTTTAGTTAAAATATTATCCACGTAGTTCAAAATTTCTTCTTTTTTTTTTGTTGAAAATTCAACTGCTTGGATTAAAGTTGAAATACTTTGTTAAAAATTCAATTAATAAAAAATGAAAATTCATAATTTTAAATACAAATTTATCTCTTTAGTTGAAAATCTAACTATTTTGTTAAACATTCCTTCTTTTTTTGTTGTTGAAACTTAATCTTTTTGAAATAATCAAGATGTTGAATTTATTTCGATCATCTATTCTAATTTTTATTTTTGTAATAAATATTTGTAATAATTGTTATTACAAAAATGAAAAATTGACCAGATGATAGAAATAAATTTAACATCTTGGTTATAAATTTAACATCTTTTTCGTTGAAAATTTTACTATTACAATTTTTGTTCAAAATTTATCTTTTGTAGTTGAAAATTTAACTACTTGGTTTAAAGTTCGTTTAAAATTCATTTTTTTTTTAAATGAAGAATCATAATTTTAGTTGAAAATATGACTATTTTCTTAAAGTTCCTTCTTTTTTGGTTAAAAATTATCTTTTTTAGTTGGAAATTCATTTACTTGGTTGGAAATTTAACTACTTTGTTAAAAATTAAATTTTTTGTTGTGGAAGATTCATAATTATAGTTGAAAGCTTATCTCTTTAGCTGAAAATTAAACTTTATTTTTGAAAATTCCTTCTTTTCTTAGTTGAAAATTAATCATTTTAGTTGAAAATTTAACTATTCCATTTTTAGTTGAAAATTTAACTACTTGGTTTAAAGTTCGTTTAAAATTAATTTTTTTGGATGAAGAATCATAATTTTAGTTGAAAATTTATCTCTTTAGTTGAAAATATAACTATTTTGTTGAAAATTCCTTTTTTTCTTGGTTAAAAAATTATGTTTTTTAGTTGAAAATTCCACTACTTGATTGCAAATTTAACTACTTTCAATTTAGGAATTTTAAATTAGATTAAAATCAAATTCAAAATCCTATTTAACGTCCAATACGCAAGTTAATGAATAGAATTCCTGAAAATAAAAACAAGAATCCAACGACCAAATTTGGACAACCACCATAAAATGCTCCTATTGTAAGTTGAAAAAAAAAGAATTTCCTAAACAAAAAAAAAAAATTTCTTTTTTCCTTGGACAAAAAATAAAAAAGAGGAAAGAAAAATGAGAAGGCAACCAACCAAATCCCCTTCCTTCTCTTTTTTTATTTCTTTCGTCTTACTTATTTTTATCATCAAATCACAACACAAAAACATTCATAATCATTCATAATTTGATTATGAATGTTTTTGCGTTGTCATTTGATAATAATAAAAATAAAGAAGACGAAAGAAATAAAAAAAATCTGCCCGCTTCGCGGGCACATTCTCATGGCGCGCTTCGCGCGCGGCTCGCTTCGCTCGCAAGTTTGAGCGCGCCTAGGTCGCGCGACTGTTGGATCTCGCGCTTCGCGCTCGATCATATATTTATCTCGCGCTTCGCGCTCGATTATGCATTCACCTCGCGCTACGCGCTCGGGCGTATTTACATCGCGCTTTACGCTCGGCTCCTCTAGATTTTTGAACCTCGTGTTCGACTTGGATGAAAAGAAAAAGTTTGTTTGCAAATATTATAAAATTATCAAAACCTCTACATATTAAGTGATTGTTAAATTTGTTTTTATTTTAGACTGAAAAGGAACTTTATTTACTCAAGGTTCTATCGACCTTAAGGAACACATTCTCATCCAGACACTCGCGCTTCGCGCTCGATATTTGATTTGAAAATCATTTGAACCGTATGATAGAAACAAAAAAGTTTGAGCGCACTTACGGCGTGCAATTTGGTAAATACACTGAGCGCGCACTTTGTGCTTCGTGTTATATGTTCTTCATATACAAATTACTAAATTTGTATTTGATTTCAAATGAAAAGTAATGATATAATTCAGGCGACAAATTTTATTAGTTAACATTTTATTTTAGCTTGTGCCGTTTATCAAAAAAGTTAATTTTTTCATTTTGAATATATTCTTACCACAAAAATTGATTACGGGTGTGTAAGTCTTTTTTGAATGCACAATTTTTGTTCATTTATATGTTTTCGTACCTTGCATTGTTTTTTCGAAAATTTGATTTTTTTTACTGTCAATGTTATTTTCACGAATAAAACAAAAACCACGCATCCTATCGAAACATGAGTCACAATAAATTTGTACCACTTTCTTGGATGAACAAATTTTGTTTCGGTCATTTTTTCGTAGCTGGTAATATTAGTCTGAAAATTTGATTTTTCTATTTTCAATGCTGTTTTTTACGAATAAAACAAAAACTGCGCGTCATATCAAAAAGTGAATGATAAGAAATTTGTAGATCTTTTTTAGGTGCACAATTTTGGTGAGATGATCTTTTCTGGTATCTTGCATAGTTTGACAGCAAAATGGCTTTTTTGATTTTTCATTAATTTTTTGTGCGATCAAAATTTGAATTTTTTATTTTTCAAAAAATTCAAAAAGTTGTTATGAAAATATTATAGGGTGTTCAAAAAGCAGCGTTTTTCTCCTCTTGACTTTTTTTCATATCGTGTGTTTTTCGGCTTAAAATGTTCATTTTCGTTTGTTTTTTGGAATTTTGAAAATGCTATAACTCCAGTAATTTTTTTTTTTATCACGAAAAGTCATAAGAATATTTTGTTCATCATTTTGCGTACTACTAATAACCGTACATAGAATTTTCAAATCTTCCAAAAAAGTGGTCTCAAAAATTTTCAAAATGTGCTCACTTTTTGGATTTTCATCCAAAATAGCTGGTTAACGAACTCGTTCTCTATTTTTCGGCCATAAAAAAGTGTGCCAAAGCTCAATCAAATCTGATCATTTTTTCGAAAGTTATCGTGGCTACAGACAGACAGACAGACAGACACCTTCGTAAAAATCGTTTTTTCTAGCTCAGGGGGTCTCAAAACGTGGAGATTTGATGAAAACCGACTATGTCAAATTTTACATAAAACCAATACCTTCTCATTAGAATGAGAATGTAAAAAGAGAAGGAAGGGGATTTGGTTGGTTGCCTTCTCATTTTCCTTTCCTCTTTTTTATTTTTTGTCCAAGGAAAAAAGAAATTTTTTTTTTTGTTTCAAATTACAATTGAAAAAAACATTTGTTGAAAAGCTTATCTCTTTAGCTGAAAATTAAACTTTTTTTGATAAAAATTCCTTCTTTTATCAGTTGAAAATTAATCATTTTGGTTGAAAATTTAACTATTCCATTTTTAGTTGAAAATTTATCTTTTGTAGGTGAAAATTCAACAGTTGAACTACTTTCTTAAAAATTCATTTTTGTTTGAAGATTCATTATTTTATTTTGATGTTAAGGTTCTTGAACAGGGAAAGTCGTTAATAATTTTGATGATAATTCCCAGCTGAACAAGAGAGCATTTTTTTCACAATTTTTAAATAATCAATATTCAAAATATTGATTTTAGCCTAGTAGAAAAAAAATAACATCAAAATTATTCATTATTTTAGATAAAATGTTATCTCTTTAGTTGAAAATGTGACTATTTTATTGAAAATCCCTTCTTTTTTGGTTGAAAATTGATCTTTCCTAGTTGAAAATTCAACTACTTGGTTTAAAGTTGAACTACTTTGTCAAAAATAAATATTTTTTGTTTGAATTTAATATAGTATCCACATTAATTTTATTTAAAAGAATATTGTGCAATTTGAAATTGGAAACTTGCACTGTTCGATTTCCAAAGCTTTATATTTTCAAAGGCTACATAAACATAATTAAAATCCATTTCCTGCTTTCTTAAAATTCTAGAAGAAATCGCAGGTAGAATAAAAATTCAAATAATTCGATCTGTATTGATTTTATTTTTCGCTGCTCTCCACAAGCGAAATACCAACGGCATAATTATGTACTTCGATGGGAAAACACTAAACTTCAGCAGTCTTGATCGTTTGAAAATATATAATATTTATATATATATTTATATATGTCTATACATATTCGCAATCTAATTCTTAGTCCAGTCGCCACTAATACTCCCTTTCTTGCACTTTCTTCGTAGGACGAACTGCTTTCAAGTTAAAACTTTATAAACAATTAATTTTTAAACAAAATTCACTCATTTGCAAAGTTACACCTCAGAATCCATTGGACAAAAAAATTTGAAACTTGTTCATTATCTATTTCGAAAATCTCTTGAAAGAAAAAAAGAAATATTCCAATCGCATGAAAACTTCTCTTTGTTAACTGCTATTTTCAGGGGGAAATGATTTAATCAAAAATTAAGAGCTATATCTACTATTAGCTTCACTGTTTATAACAATTGTGATAAATAAAAATACTTAATTAACAAAACTAATTTAACCAATTTTGTTTTGTTAATTTTTGGCTCTAACGAGGCAAAAGTTTTTTTTTTGCTGAAAGATGCTAAAAACGATTTTAGACAGATTTTTTTTTAAATTTTTTTGACCGATCAAAAAAAGGCATGTCACCGACTTTTCAGTGTATATAGAAATATTTGTGGCGACTGGACTAAATGGAGATTTTCGAAACTCGAACAAATGTGTCACAGTATGTAGATGAATACTATTTCTTTAAGGATACAATGCACATTTGAATCACATAAGCATCTCATTCAGTGCTAGGAGGAAAGACAATAGGCTGGAGCAAAAGTTAATTGCCGTATCGAGACATGCTATTTTTACTGACCAGAGACAATACAAAGAAAAGCCGCCGGTCAAAGACTAAGTCCATCTATCTCAAAAAATCAAGGTAAAAAGACTTGCGACTCGCAATGCAGCTGTCTTTAATCGAATAATAATCATTTCCAATAATAATTGCCTCACAACTTAGCATATTGTTTTCCAAGATATTATTTTTGTAGCATAATTCCTTTTTTTCAGATACATGCGCAAGCACGTCAACGTCACATCAAAAAAAAAATTACTCGTCTTCGCGATCTAATCGAGTCTTTGCTTTGGCAGTCCCAATCGACACAGGAACAATTCAAATAAATAAAATAAAACCGCCGTAATAGTATTACGAAAATTTTAGTAAAATCACTTTGAAATTAATTCTCTTTAAAAGGCGACAACTTTTCCTTCCAAAGAGATTTCACCAAGAAAATCCCACCACAAAACGGACATTCTGGCCCGTTTCGATATTAAAATATGAGCAATAAGTTCGCTATTGCATTCCGAAACTACTTAAACAATAATTCAGGATGGCGACTCAAATCTTGGAATAAAATTCTCGGTCATATCCTCTTTTAGAAAACATTTTTCCCAGTTCTTCTATTGTAATTTAAAGGCTCTGTTTTTACCAATAATGAAAATAACTTTTCCTGAAAAATAAAATTTCCGACACTGTAAAATTCCCGAATTTAAACAATTCAAATTTTTTCTTATAAATATTATTTATTAATTAAAAATACAATATCAAATATTTGTATACAAAAAGTTATTTTTAATGTTTGAAGTTTCTAAAATTATTGTTTGAATTAAAAATAATAATTGAAAAAAAGAAAATCATCCAGAAATATCTATTTTTCAAATATTGTTATTTTAAATTCAAACAATAACTTTAGGAACTTTAAACATTGAAAATAATTTTTTGTATAAAAATATTTTATTATTGTATTTTTAAGAAATAAATAATATTTATAAAAAAAATGTCACTTGTTTAAATTCGGGAATTTTATTCGAAAATGTTATTATTCGGGTATTTTTTTTCGGGATTTTTCAGTCGTTCTGCTGTTTTTTACCAATAATGAAAATAACTTCTCCGAAAAGTGGTTACAAAGTTAGGCATTTTTATTGGGGCAGAATAAAAAAATACAAAAATTGATCGAATCATTCGAGCTGAGGGGGCAAATTTATTTTTACAGTTTTTGCTATTGAAAAATAATAAAAAATTAGAAATTCAACTTTTTTTTTTGCTTTTGAATGTTTATAAAAAACAAGTTTCGTTAGCTCGAACCCAATAAATTTGTTCTTTTTTTCCTTTCATGAAAAAAATCATTTTGTGGTGTTTAAAACGTTTCAAACTCACAAAAAATCCAGATTTCCTAAATCAAATTTTTTTTTTCGAAAAAGACAAATGATAAAATTTTTTTTTTCGTTAAGTTAGAATATATATTTTTTTAATTATTCACTAGTAAAAATTGGGTACGACTAAAAATCCCGAACAATAAAAATCCGGACACTGTAAAATTCCAGAATAAAAAAATTCCCAGAATGGGAAACTCCCGAATTCAATCCATCAAAATTTTTTGTATATAAATATTATTTATTTATTGAAAATACAATAATCAAATATTTCTATAAAAAAATTATTTTCAATCTTTAAAGTTTCTAAAATTATTGTTTGAATTTAAAATAACAACAATTGAAATATATATATATATATTTCTGGATGAAAAGTTGTTACAATTATTGTTATTCTAAATTCAAACAATAATTTTAGAAACTTTAAACATTAAAAATAATTTTTTTATAGAAATATTTAATTATTATATTTTTAATAAATATATGATATTTTTTTTATTTTAATTGTTTAAATTCGGGAATTTTATAATTTGGAAAATTTTGAGTTCGGATATTTTATCATTCGGCAATTTTCTGCCGGGAATTTTATTATTCAGGAATTTTTAAATTCGGGAATTTTACAGTGTCGGGAATTTTCAGTCGTCCCAAAAATTTAAATAGGACATTTTTTAAAAATCTTTCAACAAAATTTTTCGCTTAATTCAAACGATTCGATTTAATTTTAGTATTTTCCCTCCACCCTAGTGGAGTGAAAATTTAGTCTTGATCACTTTTTTCTTATAATCAGCTTTTTATTTTCCTGATCGAGTGGCCACCCTGCAATTTACAAAATATCGTCGTTGCGTAATTACATAATAATTATGTACAGAGAGAAAAAGAATTCGAGTATTCCATGATACTCAAAGCGTCTTTTTTTTCGTTTTGGTACCAAGATACCTTTTTATACTTTTTTTCGAAGTCTTTTTTCACATTCTCGTTTTCTAAGTAATCGCTTTCGTTTTACTTATGATATTCTTACACAGTTAATAAGCGTGGATTTTTTTTTTTTGGGCGGGAGTAGTGGTAGTTTTAAATATTTCATAACTAACAATCGTTCATCTTGTACTAATTCTAAGAGTGCAGTGGAAAAATAGAGATCCGCTCATCTCTAACTGTTCAACACCATTAGATGAGAAAGGAAAATATATTCAACCCTCACACCCAGTGTGTAACTGTAAACCCTTTAAAAATATTTAAAAAAAATTAAAAATAATACAATTTTCAACGAATGGATGCGAAGGTTCTTTTAATTGAACAAATGGAACGACTGAAAAATCCCAAAAAATAAAATTCCCGACACTGTAAAATTCCCGAATAATAAAATTCTCGAATTAGAAAATTCCCCACAGTTTATAATATTACCGAATTTGAACATTTCCGAATTATAAAGTATCTGAATTAGAAAATTCCCGAACTTAAACAATTAATTTTTTTTTATTTATAAACATTTTTTTTAATTTTTTAAATTCGGGAAGTTTCCAGTTCGGATATTTTGTAATTCGGCGATTTTCTGTGGGGAATTTTATAATTCAGAAATTTTATTATTCGGGAATTTTATTACTCGTAAATTTTCCAATTCGGGAATTTCACAGAGTCGGGAATTTTATTTTTCGGGATTTTTCAGTCGTCCCAAATAAATATCAGATGCGTCTGAGAATTTCGGATCTAAAATGCTTATTTTCTTCAATACAATAAAATTAGTGTATTCCGAAATTTTAATTAAAATTCGGAATTGTCAAACACACCTTCTTTCATTTGGAAGTAAAATTAAGGCCCTGTTCCAAAAGATACTTCTGGAAATTTTAACCTATTTCACGCGATATTTTATTTTTTTTATTTTTGTATCTACTTTTTTTATTTCTACATTGGAGAAAGTAGAAATCTATCATTTTTCAAGTGGCAGGTTTCACAAATCGAAATGTCTTGATCGCACACGAAAACAATTTTCAAATATCACTCGACACAAACTAATTTACACTACACATCTCTTTTCACAGTAATAATCGTACTTTGTATTTCCGAGCGATAATCGCTCATTATTTCTAGGAAAGGTACTAGTTCTCATCATATTTACAGTATAATAATTGTCAAGTTGACACAACTCACTCGGACAAAAGCCGAGATATCTGTTTTAAATCAAATTTCCAGCACTGAGAAAGTCCAAAGTAAAATTGCGTAATTAATTAGTATTCCAACTTTGGCTTCTTTGTGCCGAAAAATAATCGGCGAATTAGAAACAGGCGAAATTTACTTTTTCGAGGAAAGTAAAAATAAAACAGAAATAACGATTGGTAATAATCAAAATTTTTGGAAAATTAATTGCTGTTACTGGTCGATATTTTCATAATTCGAGAAAAAAATTAAGAAACTGATTTAAATACTTTCAATAATTTTTACACCATGGCGCGATTTTTTAAATACTTTTTTAAACAAGACCCATGGTGTCTTTTCATAATTTGGTAAAATTCAATGGAATATAAAATAGTTAATTTAATTTTTGGTTATAGATTCTATAACTCAAAAATTAACTCTTATTTACGGTTAAATTTGTATGGATGTAATAGAATTTTGGAAACAAATAACTTTCCTTAAATCGAATTTAAAGTGGTTCTTTGGCTAATACTAAAACCCTTAAATATTTTAACTTGACGAAATGCGTGCTCGTCTTTGGCTTTTCGCCTGTTCCATAATTCGCGGGGTTGGGCAACCTTCGAGGATTCATTTTAGAGGTAAGACTTAGCTGACAACACAGAGATGTTGTCTTAGAGGCGAAATACAAATTCGTAGGTCATCAGTTGGCAGCGATCCAACCATTGGCGACAAGATAATGAAGAATTTTACTCTCTGGTTCTGATTGTGGGATCACGTTCGATCTCTTGTTGCCATTTAGATATTCCTGAAAAAAATAAAATAAATTTGTTTATCAATTAAATTGATTTCGAAAAAGGAGAAGTCAAAGTCAAGCCTTCAAAACTGAACAATTTATAATTTTTAATAATGCAATTTTTAAACTAGAAATTCAAAATTGAACTTGTACAATTTCAAATTCAAAGTTTCTAGTTCGGTTTTTATTAGATATTTTATCAAAATAAATCATTCAAAATTGTAGAATTTAAAAGCAGGAGACTTCAAACTTAAAATAATTTGAAATTCGAAGTTTTCAAAATAGAGCAATCTCCAAATGAAAAATATTTAAAATGGTACAGTTCCAAGGTAGAGGCCATCCGAATAAAATAACTTTTATTTCGAGACCTTCAACCAAAAATACTTATAGTAACTAAATCATAAACCTTTAATCTGAAATGCTTTTAATTTAACTATTAGTGCTTTCAGTAGTAAATGGTACACCTTTAAAATATATATATTTAAAATTTAACATGTACTTTTAAATTATATTTTAAACGATTTAAATTCAAATCCAAAATATGTTTATTTTCTATCTAAAAATAGTACAATTTGCAAGTTTTATATTTAAAATTGTTCCAACTATTAAAGCTTGCAAGTTCAAACAAAAATTTTGTAACATTCTCCATTTGATCCAAAATTTTAATTTCAAATTATTCAATTTTTTTTTTAATAATAGTACTAAAAAGCTTTCGTTATTTTGAGATTTTTCAATATTGAAGGTTTCAAATTTATTGAAGTGTTCAACTTATAATGTTTGAATTTGGAACGATTTCAATTAGAAAGTTTCAACTATAAGCTTTCTATTTGAAGTAAACTTGTAAAATATTCAAGTATAAAATAACCAATTGTTACACTCAAAGCGCTCTTGTATACCATTAAGCTATTTCCCTTTCGGCGAGCCTCAAGGGGTAAGCGTCACACTACCCGATTCGGGTAGTGTTTCTAGGTGGATAGTTACTTGTAGTAAAGAACTACAAGTGTGGGCTCACCACACCCACGACCGCCAACAGCAACGC
>CAKNYM010052023.1:202071-222310 GCA_932195095.1 Andricus curvator
TCGGGTAGTGTTTCTAGGTTTTTTCTTGTAGTTATAAATAACTACAAGTATGGGCTCACCACACCCACGATGTGCCAACAGCACTCATGTCAGTATTCTTGAATGGTCACCCTTCCAAGTACTAACCGCGTCCAACGCTGCTTAACTTCAGTGATCTGACGAGAACTGGGTTTTTCAGCGTGGTATGGCCGTTGGCCATACCATAGCCGTTGGATAAATTCTTTAAAATCCACTAAAATATTATAAAATTCCGCAACATTCTATGAAATCAGATATTTCCTGAAATCATGGATATTAAAATACCATAAGAGCTTTAAAAAAATCCTTAAAATCATTGAAATCCTCGGAAACCTTATAAAATTCGGTGAAATCGTTTAAAATCCTTTGAATCTTTTAAAAGCTCTTGAAAGTTCCTTAGAATTTTTAAGAAATACCCTAAAAGCATTAAAATCCCTTCAAATTATGAAATCTATTAAAAAAATATTTCAAAATAATTCATGACAATTCAGAAATAGGTATAGAATATATATTAAATAGCGATTAACCCAAGAGTTATTGCAAGAAAAGTGATTATAGTGACTTCATCTTAAAAACGTGACTATAGTGACTTTACTTTAAAAAGGTAACTAAAAAGTGACTAATAGTGACTGTGTGGCAGCCCTAATTATTTATTGCCGTTACTTCTTACAGAAACTCCCTAATTTTTGCTATTTTTTTTTTCAAAATGCCTGACTCTTGGAAGCTTTGATTTTATTATAAATTTTCAAATCTTGAAAATAGGGTACTTTAGGGAGGGACCTTAACTGAATATATGGTAAAGTAGGGGATATAGGGACCGGTCTGTGAGGCCTGCAAAAGAGAAAAAAGGGGAATAGGGTACTGAACCCTGAGATTACAAATATTGAAATATGAAAATTTTTCACTTTGAAGGAATTGTAATGTTTATTTTTCAATTTTTCCAGGTTTTTGGGATCCTACGACCCGCCAGGCTTCGACACCTCTTAGCCACTTTATTCCTTTCTTTTATTGTTTTTTTTTTAACAAGCCAAAATTTTTACCTGGAGTAAAAGGGCTTTCTGCGTTAAATACTGCGTCGGTTTGAGATCGAGTTGAATACACAGTGTTTTTTCTTGCTTGGTGAGAAGATGTGCTGCTGCCTCTATTTCTATGTCCCGCTCGTCTGATTCCTCTGATTTCCCGGATGTCGCGAAGGTGGTTATTTCCCTCTCCGCAGAATTGGAACCGGCAAAGGGCCGATTTATACCAGGATTGCTATCCTGCTCCACCCACGGATTGGCTGGAGTCGTCGTCCGATTGTGATTGATTGAGGAGCTGGTGCTGGCCGATTCTCTTGCAGTGGACCTTCGGTCGGTGAAAGAGTAGCTTTTTTCTTCTTCTCTGTAACGGTAAAGAGGTCTCTCAAAAGATAGCACAAAATAGAAAGAAATGCTTTGATCTTCAACTCAGAGCCAAAAGGAGACATATCATTATTTTCCCTCACATCGAAATAATTCTGTATCTCCTTTTTGAATCCGGAGCCTCAATTTCCTAATAGATAATAAATATGAAATATATATTAACATAATTATTTTCCACGTAGAAATTTAACTTTTTCCACATATCTTTTTCTATTTGTTATGCAGCAACGCTTTTTCCCTCGGAACAATTTTTCGATATTGCATTACGAATAATCTTAAGCTGGAGAAAACACGTTCAAATCAGAATTAAGGTTAATATTTTGGGACTAAATTGTGTGTAGAAAAAACTGAATGCTGTTGGTTGTTTGGATTTAGAGGTTTAGTAGAATGTTCAAATTAAATGACTTAAAACACATCAGGCTTCACAAATTAAGGGAAGAGATTTATTTGAATAATTTTTAAAATGTTCATGTCCAGAATGAAAAAAAAAGATTGAATTAATCACTTTTACTTAATTATCATTTCTTCCGTTTCCGAATTTCGAGAGTAAGAATTTTTGTAATATAGAAGACAAGGGAAATAACTGTGAAGCTTGTATATAAATTTAAACTTTAAAATATTGTTTAGGATAAAAATAAAAATACAAGCATGGATATAAAACCACTTAGAAACTTCATGCAATCATCTGATTTAATCTTGCGATTGATTTTTCAATTCAACAATTAATTAAAGGAAGAAAAAAACCAAACAAGCTCAGCGCCAACATTTAACATTGAATATGTTTAAAAACGTGAATAAGGTATAAAATACAATAAAACAATAATAATTTTAGCGCTGATGTTCCTTCAGTTTTACCTCAGTCGAAAAATATCGTTCCCATGCAATTCTACATTCGATAAGCACATGCTCCTCCTATTTATAAACTGGAACGTTACAAATTTGGTTTATAAAATCAAAACTAGTAAATTTGGTAATCTAAAATAACGTACTTAAATGCAAAGAAAGAACCAATTTTCTGATTTTGTTCCAGTCCTTTTGAATCTGTCTCTTCCAAATGATCTTTTTTTCGCTTAAAACTATTAACTTTAGAAGAGAATATTTATATTTAAAATGAAAGCGACATTGGTTTTAAAAATAAACTTAAAAAAAAGGGACGGATCTAGTAGGGATCTTACCTTTTTCTTGAGGCTTGGCGGTGAATTGTTGTGGACGGCCCACTGCTGCCCTAAGTGAAATGCAAACTGATACAATCTGTTAACAAACGCCTGGCAACACGCACCACAAACAACAGAATTAGTGAATGAAAAGCAGATTCTAGTATGTTCGGTTATATTTAAGGTTGATTACAAATGGAAAAGAAAATTCCCACAGGAAATATTTCACTTGTCTGTCACTGCGTAATTTGCCAGCATGAAAAATAGACATAAAACATGACGTAAATAGTAAATGAAATAAAAAGGAGATTCCATGCCCGAATCACAAAAGCCAACACCAGGGTGTCTACTCAAATCCTAGAAAAAAATGCCCTGACAATTCCAGGTTTTTCCAGATATCTCAAGTTTTTTTACAGGTATATTTTTTCATAGTACGGAGCCATTCAAATATTTCGAATTGTTTAAAATAATCTACTCAGAATATGTATATAGTTTCGCGAGTTTATTATAAATAATGTTTTTTTTTTTCAGTTTCTAGGGCTTAACTTAATATGTTTCATTTAGAAATCTTTGACAAATTATATTACAATATATTCTTAAATATATTAGCACCATCGATTAATTAAATAGTTGAATAGTACTAAAAACATGATTAATCATTTCTTGAATTTGTCTTTAGTCCATGAATTTGAATAATAATTCAAACAAATTTTTATTTTATTTTCTTATACTTAAAATTCAGTTCATATTTTAAAAAAATTATTGTGAGTACATTATTAAATTCAATTTAAACTGCTTCGAATTCATAACTTTTCAAGTAAAAATATTGCATTTTAACAAGATGAATGAATTTTTATTCAAATAGTTGATTTTTCAACCAAAAAGATTCATTTTCTACAAAAAAGACGAGTTTTCGACAAAATACATGAAAATTTTCAGTTAAAAAAAAAAAGAAATTCATTTTCCACCAAAATAAAAAAAATCAACCAGTGATAAATGTTCAGTTAAAATGATGAATCTTCAACTGGAATAGATGAATTTTAAACAAGATTAATTTTTAACAAAAGAGTTTAACTTTGAATCAAGTAGTTTTATTTTCAACCAAAAAGATTAATTTTCAACTAAAATGAATAATATTTAACTGAAATACTTGAATTTTCAACCAAAAAGATTAGTTTTCAACAAAATACATGAATTTTTAATGAACTAGTTGAATTTTCAACTAAAAAATACAAGTTTCCAACAAGAAATGGAATAGCTAAATTTTCAGTTGAAAAAATTAATTTGGAACCTGATGGATTTTTAACTAAAATTATGAATCTTTAACTGGGATAGTTAAGTTTTCAACCAAAAACATGAATTTTAACAACAAAAAAACTAATTTTCAACAAAATAGTTACGTTTTCAATCAAATTGATGATTTTTTAACTAAAATGATGAATCTTCAACTGGAATAGTTGAATTGAAACCAAAAATATATATTTTTATCTAAAATGATGAATCTTCAACTAGAATAATTGAATTTTGAACCAGAAAGATGAATTTTCAAACAAGAAGATTAATTTCAAGAAAAAAAGACGAATTTTCAACTTAAAAAGATAATTTTTCAACCTAAGAGATACATTTTTAACTAAAATGGTGGAATATTCAAGTGCAATAGTTACATTTTTCAGTTTAAAAAAATTAATTTTCAAAAGAAAACTCAAACAAAGTGATGAAATTTGAAATAAAATGATGAATCTTCAAAATGAATAGATGAATTGTAAACCAAAAAGATGAATTTAGAACAAAAGAGTTTAACTTTCAATCAAGTATTTTTATATTCAACCAAAAACATGAATTTACAACGAAAATGATGAATATTTAACTGGAATACTTGAATTTTTAAACAAGAAGATTAACTTTCTACCAAACAAAACGATTTTAACGAAAGTTGAATTTTCAACTAAAAAACTACAAGCTATCAGCCAAATGGTTAAATTTTGAACTAAAAAATAACAATTTTCAACCAAAAATGGAAGAATTAAATTTTCAGTTCAAAAAATTAATTTTTAAACTGATGTATTTTCAACTAAAATTATGAATCTTCCACTGGCGTAGTTGAGTCTTCAATCAAAAAGGTAAATTTTCAACTAAGTAGATTAACTTCTACCAAAAAAGATGAATTTTCGTCAAAATACATGAATTTTTAACTAAAAAAGATAAATTGCCAACCAAAAATTGAGTAGTGAAATTTTTAAATTTTTACCAAAGAAATGAATTTTCAACTAAAATGAAGGAATATTCAATCGGAATAGTTACATTTTCAGTGAAAATTTTTTTTTTCAAAAAAGTAATTACATTTTCAATCACAACGACGAATTCTCAACTAAAATGGTCAATCGTCAACTGGAATAGTTGAATTTAAACAAAAAATATGAATTTTTAACTAAAATTATAAATCTTTAAACAGAATAATTGAATTTCCAACCAGAAAGATTAATTTTCAACAAAGAAGATTAATTTCTACCAAAAAGTACGAATTTTTAACAAAATACATGAAGTTTCAACCAGATATTTGAATTCTCGACTAAAACCGATCAATTTTCAACCAAAAAAAGAGTAGTTAAATTTTCAGTTAAAAAAATTAATTTAAAATAAAAAAAAAACGATTTTTGAATAAAATAGTTAAATACTGCAATATTAGGCTACTTTTATAAATTAAGAATCATTATTATTCAATTTCATATTGCAATTAAAAAAAAATTGGCACGCTCTCGAAAAAATTATTTGACTTTAGAAAAAATTCCCTGACATTTCCAGGTTTAAAAAAAATTCTCCGACAATTCCAGGTTTTCCAGGTAGGGTAGACACCCTGCAATACACTCATCAGTTAAATTTCTTGTATGGTTAGTGAGTTGTCTAAAATAAGAAATACATAAAACGATCCGACATGGAATCCTCCAACTTCCAGAAGGCAATTGCGCTAAATACTATTAGAAAAGCCACTTTTGTATATAAAAAATTTACAATTAGTCTACTTAAGCAGGGAAAAATAAAAATTGCGGGTACATGTATTTCGTGCGACAACCATTGCTGTATAAAACATTGTTATGTTAGTCAAAGACTTTGTATCTGTTAATGATTTTTTATCTGTTTATGTTTTAAATGATTTTTTTCCCATGAGAAATTATGAGAATTGAAGGAATGGTAGGTATAATTTTTTGGAAATGGAGATAACATTAGATTACACTAGACGATAAAGGGTGTCCACCGAAGAGATGTGACAAAATTCTCGTACATAAGACATAATATAACCCAAATTAAAAGTTAAACGTTTATATCAAATATTTTCGCAAACTAGCATTATCAATCGCGAGCTACGCGCGCGTGTTATTTTTCAATTTAAGTGGAAAGAAAATTTGTAAAACAAAATAAAAATTTCGAACTATTTATTTTGTAGGATTATCTATTTTTAATATTATATGAATATAATTTTCCCAAGATTCTTCAGAAAATTCGAAAAGATTTTTTAACATTTTAGATATATCATATCAAAATTTCAACAAAAAAGTTATAAATATCTTTTAAAATTATTCCAACTTTTCCTAAAATTTTGAAAAAATTCTGCAAAATTAAAAAAATTACTGTAAAATCTTCCAGATTCTTCTTTGGTCAACTTTCGAAATCTTTTGGAATGTTTTGAAGTCTTTTTAAATATTACCTTAAAACAACTTCTTGTAAATAAAAAAAACATTCCACATTTTCCCAGAAAGCTTGAGAAAAATTTTTTATTCTCAAGAAACCTTTCAAAATTCTTATAAAGCTTCTAAACTTTTTGTTCAAAATATTCAAATATCTACATTTTGTTTTAAATCTGTAAAAATCTTTTTAAATTTAAAATTATATTTGTATATTTTCAAAACTTCCCAATAGCTTTTAAACTTATTCGAATTCTTTCTAAAATTTTGAAATCCTGCAAAACTGAAAAATTGTGATTTAAAATCTTCTAAAATTTTAGGAAACCATTTCAAATGTGTTACTATTTTTAAAAATATTTTCTTAACATTAATTTAAAAAAAAAATCCATTAAAATTTTTTTCTGGGATCTAAAAAAAAATTATTTCCTTAAAACCTTTCAAAATCCTTAAAACGCTTCAAAATTTTGTTGCAAAACCTTCAAAAATCTACATTTAGATTACAATTTTTGGAAAATTCTTCAAATTTCTAATTATTTTTGAATCTTTTAAAATAATTCCAATTTTTTTTTACATACTGCAAAAATTAGAAAAATTGCCTTACAATCTTCCAAATTCATTTTCGACATATATTGAAATATTCAAAGCTTAGTTTAAAAATTATAGTGCGGTAGCAAAATGTTAAGAACAGAATTGTCTTAGATAGGAAACATAAATCAATTTTTTGAATCGACATACAGAGTGTATCATAAAAAATCCGTATTTTTTGGAATTAATGACATAGGAAGTAAATTTTGAGAATAATATTAGTTTATTAAATTATTTTTAACTTGTTTAAACAATTTATATTTGCTACAATGTTTTTTTTCTATCAAATCATGAAAAGTTCGTATTTTCTAGAATTAATGACAAAATTAATTGATGTTAGAAATAATACTTGTTTAAGACATTAACTTGTTTATTAAACAATTATTAATCATTCACTTTTGACTTTTAATGGGAAAGGTGGAGAAATTTCTAGTATGTTAAATTCTCTTACACAATATCAGTCATTATTAAAATATTGTTCATTTCAGAAGTTATACCTAAATTGTTCAAACAATTACCTATTATTTGTTTGAACAATTTGTTTCATTATGAATAGTTCCTTTTTTCTTGTACGATAGAAGAGGAGGTTAATTTGTGAATGCATAACATAATGAACAGAATTGTTTAAGCAAATAATAATTTTATGAACAATTGAAGAAATTCTTCTTTTTAATAAGTGAAATGTTGTAAAGAGATTAAAAAAAACTAGAATTTTCTCCATCTTTCTAATAAAACGTCAAGAGTAAATGATTATTAATTATTTATACATTTACTAATTTCTCAATCAAAAAATTACTCCTATCATTCATTGAGTGTTTCAATAATACCAAAAATAACAATTTTTCAAGATTTTCAATAAAAATAAAAACTGACATAAACATAAATTGTTTATACTATTGAAAAATGCCTAAAATAAAAAATATTCTCAACATTCACTTACTGGGCCATTATTTAAAAAAATTATAAACTTATGATTTACAGGAAAAGTCTAAAATAATAATGGTTTAACCAGTTTGAAATTAGTTCAAAAATACTTGCAAACTTGTGCCTTATAGAATACAAAAAATTCATTATAAATTGTAAAAAAAATGCGCACGAGAAACCACGGAAAACTAAATTGAAGAATTCTCTTTTTTCCGTATGTTAATAAAATAAAATTTCTAAACCGATCCTTGTAATGGGAATGGTTAAACGGTTAAACCACGATACGCCATCTGGTGTCAAGAATCAGAACTCAAAAGTATAGGTCGAATATTGAAGATGCATTTTGAGTTGTACATGCAAGTGTTTTTACGATTGTTTTGTAGCGTTTAAAACAATTATTTAATAATAAAACTAAGAATTTATGGAAAACAAAGTGTTTCAGAGAGAATTTCCATCTTAACAGTGAAAAGACACATTTCTTGACAAAAATGCTTTTCTATAAAAAAACAAACATTTATTGTACTATTTACTGTAAATTTCAACATAACGTAAGCTTAAATAAACTTATTTTGAAGCAAATATGAACTCAAAGTAACTTTTTATATATTTTTATATGAAACATTTACATTCTAAAAAATCTAACCTAAACGTTAGGTTAGAATTCGTATTTAATTTCCAAAGCCTGTAAATACATTGAAACTTACATGGCATAGTAAAACGATTGCTTTTTTTGAGGAAAAACATTTTTGACAAGAAATGTGTTCTTTACTGTATAAAACGGAAATTCCACCTGAAACGCTTCGTTTTCGATAACGAATTATTTTTACTATTCAATCATTGTTTTATACTCCACTAAACAATCGTAAAACCACTTTTATGACAAATTAAAATGAATCTTTTAAATTTTACATACACTTTCTATCAAGTTCTGATTTTCGGCACCAGATGGCAAAATAGTTTATCACCCTTCCCAATACATGCAAAATTTTTGATTAAAAAAATGTCGTACATTTTCCGAATGAAAATCTTGTTTTCCTAAACGCTGAACACCCTGTTATAATAAATTGAAGGTGGAAATGGTCAAATGATCCTTTGGCACTAGACTTTAGGATCATTGTACCATTCGTCTACTTAATTTAGTGTCCTCAAACAAGAAGACCCTGGCCAGGTTTCTAAATTTTTGTGCCAGTGTCACAGGTTTCTTTACTTGCAGAGATCATTATGGGGGAGTTTACCGCTCATGAGGTCTCTCATTCTTTTAAGAGGACCTACAGCTTAAGGTGGAATCCAAACCACCCTAAGTTCGGTAAAAGTACGGATAGAATAAATGTTCCACTGGTTCCGGTTCAGGAATCAAACCACTGGTCCTCCTACGGGAAGCCCAAGCGCCTGATCCCTGAGCCACCGGAACTCAAATATGGAGAGTATGGAAACAGAGAAAATTGGTGTAGGTGGTTGAATTCGGAAATTGGAAGCATGAAATCGAAAAATACTTACAGATTTCTTGTCGGTCCAGTGATCCACTTCTGTTTGGCCTTGAGCTTGGATCATCACTTGTTCGAAATGCGCGCACTCTTCGTGTCTCGTGACACCATTTTCTCGATAACGATGCAATTCAGAAAGTCGCAATCGTAGTTCTCGTTCTCTTTCGAGATTTGCCAGGAACTGTTCGTACTCCTGCGCTGTGTAGAACTGAGCAAATACTCTCATTCGCTCTCGAAAGTCTCTGAATTTCGAAAAAGAGAACAAGCATAAAATATGGAATATCAAAGTATATGGATTCATAATCTGAATAAAACGCACTTGTCCTCCTTGGATCGTTTCCTCTTGACGCCTCTCTCTTTTCTCGAAGAAGAGAAGAACGCGGATACTAATTGATAGTCCCTGACGACCCGTTTTCTCCTCGCCCTTTCCCTAAGATTATTCGTATACATATCGACTTGTGCGAGCTTCAGAGCAATGTCTAGATCATCGTCTTCGGCTGGATTTAAAAATAGAGAGGAGACGAGAGATTCCGCCTCGTGGTTATAATCCTGTAAATTCAAATAGATTTTTAATAGCAAAATGCAAAGTTCAAACACCAGAAATGGTAAAAAATACTAGTTGCAAGAATTAAAATATGCAACCAACCCATTCGAAATCATCTCGTTGAGGCATGTAGCCCAGTTGAGCAGCCTCTTCTTTTGTAATGTCGAGGGGTGGCAGCCGGGAAGTGAGATCGGGAGATAAAGGACCATGATCTGAGCTAGTTTGATCGGTGAGATTTGGTTTGTAGCTCTCTGTCGGAGGCCAAGTGTGTTTTCCTATATTTCCATCCAGGTACCTGGCAATATATTCGTCCTTCGCCTCTGCAAATTAAAATTGCATTGTAAATTTTCCAGGAAGGATTAAAAATAATTTTTTTTCAGTTTCTAGGGATTTTATTAATATGTTTAATTTCGAAATCTTCGACAAATATATGTTAAATATATTAAATATATTAAATTCTATTTAAACCGCTTCAAATTCCAAATTTTTTGAGCAAAAATATTGCATTGTCAACAAGATTTAATTTTTAACCAAATAGTTAAATTTTCGACCACATAGTTGAATTTTCAACCAACAAAAAATATCCATTTTCAACCAAATAGTTTAATTTTGAACTAAAAAAGATCAGTTTTCAATCAAAAATGAAATAGTTAAATTTTCGGTTAAAAAAATTAATTTTCCACAAAAAAATACATTTTAAACCAAAGTGATGAATTTTCAACTAAAATCATGAATATTCAACTGGAACAGACGAATTTTAAATCAAAAAGATGAACCCTCAACTAAAATTATGAATATTTAACCAGAATATTAGAATATTCAAACAAAAAGACGATTTTTATAAAAAGAAGATAATTTTTAAAAAAATTCTACCAGAAAGACGATTTTTTTCACAAAATACATGAATTCTCAACCAAATAGTTGAATTTTCAACAACAACAAAAATCATTTTAAATCAAATACTTTAATTTTGAACTAAAAATGATAGTTTTAAACCAAAAATGGAATAGTTAAATTTTCAGTTCAAAGATTAATTTTCCACAAAAAAAAAAAAAACATTTTCAAACAAAGTGATGAATTTTAAACTAAAATATTTAATCTTCAATTGGAACAGATGAATTTTAAATAAAAAGGAATGTTCAACTAAAATGACTAATATTTAACTATAATACTTGAATATTCAAACAAAAAGATGATTTTTCAAAAAAAGAAGACTAATTTTATACAAAAAAGACGAATTTTCAACAAAATACATGAATTTTCAAAGAAATAGTTGAATTTTCGACTAAAAAGTCAATTTTTTTAACCAAATATTTGAATTTTGAAATAAAAAAGATCACATTTTAAGCAAAAATAGAAGTCAAATTTTCGGTTAAAAAATTAATTGTCAACTAAACTGCTGAATTTTCAACTAAAATGATGAATCTTCAACTGAAAAAGTTCTATTATAAAAAAACAATAAATCTTTAACTGGAATAGTTGAAATTTCAACTGAAAAGACGAATTTTCCAATAATTCTTCAACTGGCATAGTTCAATTTCAAACCAAAAACATGAATGCTATACTAAAATGATGAATCTTCAATTAGAATAATTGAATTTTCAAGCAAAAAGATGAATTTTCATAAAATAAGATTAATTAAAAAAGAAAGAAGATTAATTTTCTACCAAAAAGAAGAATTTTCAACCAAAAAAGTAAAATTTGTAATCAAATAGTTTGAATTTTGAACCTAAAATGGATCAAATTTTAACAAAAAATGGATCAGATAAATTTTCAGTCAAAAAAATTAATTTTCAACCAAACTGTTGAATTTTCGATTAAACTGCTGAATCTTCAACTGAAAAAGTTGCATAAACAAACAAACAAAATTTCAACTAAAATGATGAATCTTTAACTGGAATAGTTGAAATTTCAAGAACAAAAAATGAATTTTCCACCACATTAATTTCTACCAAGAAAGACGAATTTTCAACAAAAGACATGAATTTTCAACTAAAAAAGGATAAATTGTTAACCAAAATTTGAACAGTTAAATTTTAGGTTAGAAAATTAATTTGAAACCAAAAAGATGTATTTTCAACTAAAATGTAATCTTCAACTAGAATAATTGAATTATCAACCAAAAAGATTAATTTTCAACCAAGAAGATTAATTTCTATAAAAAGACGAACTTTCAACTAAAAAATATCATTCTTCAACGAAAAATGGAATAGTTAAATTTTCAATAAAAAATAAATAATTTAAAGCCAAAGAAAAAACGATTTTTCAAAAAAAGAAAAGTTACATTTTTAAACAGTGATGAACTTTCAACTAAAACCAAGAAGATTAATTTTTAACCCAAAAAAGGAATAGTTTAATTTTAACTACAAAAATAATTTTCAGCAAAAAAAAAACACGAATTTTCAACAAAATAGCTCATTTTTCAGCCAATGAGATGAATGTTCAGTTAAAATTATGAATCTTCAACCAAAAAAAAATGCTGTAACAAAAGAGTTTAACTTTCAACCAAGTAATGAAATTTTCATTTAAAAAAAGATGAATTCTGAACGAAAATTATAGTAGTTGATATTTCAACCAAAAAATATTTGAATTTTTAATAAAAAAACAGTTGAATTTTCACATAAGAAAGATTTTTCAGTCAAGAGAGAAAAAATTACAAACTGCTGAATTTTCAAGCAAAAAAAAAATGAATTTTCTTCATCCCCTAGCCGAAAGTACGTCTTTCCGGACGCATTTCTGTCCGGGAACAGTGGCTTTTGCGGCCTGCTAGAGTTAACACGATCTCTGATTGGCTGCGAGATTTTTGTGGCTCGCTGACGTAGCAACCCAACGTAGCAACGCTCAGTATTGTGTTATTGTGTACTTAGCCTCTGAAAAATATTTATCTTGACAGGTGAATGGAAAAAAGAGACCGTCGGTGTGTTCAACCTCAAAACCGATCGATTAGTGTCGTTGCGATTTTTGTGTATAAAAAGACGGCACAAGACCTCAAAAAAGCTTCTTCCTCGTCTGGCGGACGAGGAAGAAGTATTAAGAATAAATATGTGTTTTTGATACCCGCCTCGGCTTTGCAAAAGTCGGGCGGGCGACCGAATCCCATGCATCCGCTCAGCTGACCCGAGAGCAGCAACGGCGCTACGCGAGGTGGCGTGCGTGCTGAAGCAGGCCACAAAAGAAAAAGCATACAAGCTAGCAGCCGACAACGCATTTTATTAATTAACGTTAATTATTAAACGTACTTTCGGCTGGGGATGAAGAAAAATAGTATACGACACACGGCCAGAAATATTGGATGTCCTGGTGTGCGTGATATGAGGCCTCGCCTTCGCCTCGGCCTTCATATCACACACGCCCGGAAATCCAACTTTCTGGCCTTGGGTCGTAATATACTATTTCAAACATGAAGATTAATTTTCTACCAAAAAGAACGAATCTTCAACAGAATAAATGAATTTTTCACCAGATACTTGAATTTTCAACCAAAAACGATCAATTTTCAACTAAAAACAGAACAGTTACATTTTCAGTTAAAAAAATTAATTTAAAAAAAAGGAACAAATTTTCAACAAAATAGTTAATATAGTAATATAAAGCTACTTTTACAAACTAGGAATCATTGTTATTCAATTTTATATCAAGTTAAGGTGATGTATGTAAAAATTCCCTGACAATTCCAGTTTTTTCAGATAGGGTAAACACCCTGTTCACTAAAACACTTGAAACTCGAAAGTTGTAAAATAAAATAAATTATGATTTTTAAATTGCTTTTAAATTGGAAAGCTTATGCACTTAAAATGTTAGGGCTTTTAAATTTGGTAATTATATGACTAAACAAATAATATTAAATATAAGAAATGATAAGGTACCTTCCGGTGTTCGTGTTTCGATATGCTCGCTGATATCCTCCCAGTTGCCGAAACCGAATTGTTCGATGGCGTCCAGCAACCTGAGTTCTTCCCTGGCGGTCCAATTTCCTCTACCATTGAATAAACTAATGGTTCCTGAGTCAACAAACTGATAGGGATGGTCATTTTTGTGTGGGCCGATCTCAGCTCCCGCAGAAAAACACTAAAATTGTTTTTCTTCTTAGTTTCATGTTCAATAAAAATAAATCGATGAAGCTGAAGCTAGCCACTACTTTGAGCAGACAGTCATCACATTTTTAGAAAATAACTTTTATAGTCGAATTCAAGTAATGAACTTTTGTAAATCTTACAAATTTTATTTAGATGCGCTAAAAATTAAAAGCATGAAAATATTCAATTTAATTTAATTTCAATTCAATTTAAAAGAGCCTTAATTTAGAAACTTACGAATATGCAATTTTTCAGCTGACCATTGCATCTTTAAATTAAAAAATGTATAAACTGAAATTAATAATATTAATTCAACAATAAAATTTGAAAACTTGGTATTAAAAAACTTCCGTAGTACCAAAGACTTTAAAGATGAAAGAATTCATAAAGTCAAAACTTACTAACTTTAAAGTGAATTTGGTAAAATTAATATAAATACAAAATATAAAATTGGAAGTGAGTCGCTAAATGTAAGACTTTATAATAATCATTAATCTTCCCTTAAACAGCTTTGTAATTTGAAAATTTGATTGATAACAGGGTTGCTACAGAATTACGGTTCAAAAAATTCCTGGCTTCTCAAATTTGTCCAGGCCAATGTTTAAAAAATGTAAAATCAAATCAAATTTTGTTTAATTAAAGGCTTTCAAATTAGAATACGTTGGGAAGGATTTGTAACTTGAATAATTTTCAAAACAGAAAAAGTTTTCAATTTAAAACAAAAGAATGGTTAAGGTGTTAATATATATTTATTCAATTTGATATTGTTCGTTATTAAACGAGTTTAATTAAAGTTACTTATTTTACAATACTTTCAATTTAGAATTATAAAAATTTAAACGTTTTCAATTTAAAATCAATCGAACCTGTTGAACTTTAGTTGAATATTCCACCAAAAAGGTGAATTTTTGTACTAAGAAAGACGAACTTTCAACAAAACTTTCGAAGAACATGAATTTTCAACCAAAAATGGAATAGTTACATTTTCAGTGAAAAAAAAGGTTTCAAACTAAAAAATTTTTTTTTAACAAAGTAGTTCAATTTTTAATCAAAAAGATTAATTTTCAACTAAGAAGATTTATGTTCTACCAAAAAAGACAAATTTTCAACAAAATAAATGAATTTTCAACGAAAAAAGATAAATATTCAACCAAAAACGGAAGTAACATTTTCAGTTGAAAACGTTAATTTTCAACTGAAAAGAAAAACTATTTCCAACAAAATAGTTACATTTTAAACCAAAGAAATTCATTTTCAATCAAAGGGTTGAATTTTCGATCCAAAAGATAAATGTTCTAAAAAAAAAAAAACTTTCAACAAATTACATTAATTTTCAACTAAAAAGATAAATTGTCAAACAAAAATAGAATAGCTAAACGTTCAGGTAGAGAAATAAACTTTCATCAAATAAACAAAAACCAGTTTTCAACAAAATAGTCGAATTTTCAAAGCAAAAGATGAATTAGTCACCAAAAGCATTAATAATCTACCACCAAAAAAGAATTGTCAACAAACAAACAAAAATATTTTTAACAAAATAGTTAAAATTTCAAGCAATAAAAGGTGTTTCAACTAAATTGACGAATCATCAGCCAAAAAAATTTATTTTTAATAAAGTAGTTCCACTTTTAACTAAAGTAGTTAAATTTTTAACCAAAAAATATTAATTTTCAACGAAACATGTAACAGTTGATATTTCAACCAAAAAAGGTGTTAATTTCAAGTAGTTGAATTCAACTGAGAAATACGAATTTTCAACAAAAAACATTAATTTTTTAACCAAACATAGAATCCTTAAATTTTTAGCTAAAAGACTAGTTCTCAACCAATTAAAAACAAATTTGTAACAAAAAAATTAAATTTTCAAGCAAAAAAAATAAAGGTTTTGAATAAAAATGATGAATCATCAATAAAAAAAATGAATTATTTTGATCAGCAACCTGGGTCGGAGCAGTGTTGCGGAGTAAACGTGTCATTTAAATAAATAACACGAGAATTCCAGATCAATCTAAAATATATATACCTAACACTTATATACCTATCCACCTCATAACTATATTCCTACCTACCTTATACCTATATACCCATATGCACACTACTATTCTCCAACCGAGCAAGTCACGCCTACCCCGAAAGGGAAATGGCTTAATGGTATAATAATAATAATTAAGGAAGAAATAGTCGAATTTTCATCGAAAAATGTAATAGTTAATATTTTAAGCACAACAGATTTTAATTTGAAACCAAAAACAGTTGAATTCAACCAAAGAAAACGAATTTTCAATAGAATAATTGAATCCTCAAACAAAACATGTTAATTTTCAAACAAACAGTTGCATTTTTAGTCAAAGAAGATTAAATTTCCAAAACAACTGAAAAAAAGACGAGTTTTAACCCAAACAAATGAATTTTCAACTAAAAACGATAAATTTTCAAACAAAAATTTAATAGTTTTTTCATGTCAAAAAGAAGAATTTTCTACAGAACAGATGAATTTTTAAATGAAAAATATGATTTTTAAACAACAGAATAGTTCATTTTTCAACCAAAAGAAATTAATTTTTAACTAAGATCAACCATAAAGTTAAATTTTCTGCCAAAAAGACGAATTTTCAACAAAAGACATGCATTTTCAACGAAAAAAGGTAAATTTTGAACCAAAAATGAATGAGTTATATTTTCAGTTAAAAAAATTAATTTTTAACCACAGAAAAAACGAGTTATCGACAAAATAGTTAAATTTTTAACCATAGAAATTAAATTTTTATCAAAATACATGAGTTTTCAACTTAAATAAGATAACTCTTTAATCAAGAACATTAGTATTTTAATACAAAAGATGAATTTCCAACGAAATACAAGAAATTTCAACCAAATAGTTGAGTATTCAACTAAAAAAGATAATTTTTGGACCAAGAAGATTAATATTCAATCACAAAAGACGAATTTTCAACAAAATGCATGAATTTTCAATGAAAAAAGGTAAATTTTCAACTAAAAATGAAAGAGTTATGTTTAGTTGAAAAAAATTAATTTTTAACCATAAAAAAAAGACTTATCGATAAAATAGTTACATTTTTAACCAAAGAATTTAATTTTTAACAAAATACATGACTTTTCAACTGAAAAAGATAATTTTTCAATCAAGAAGATTAGTATTTTACTACAAAAGATGAATTTTCAGCCAAATAGTTGAGTTTTCAACTAAAAGAGATAATTAGTAAACCAAGAAGATTAATATTCTACCGCAAAAGACGAATTTTCAAAAAAATGCATGAATTTCCAACGAAAAAATATCAGTTTCCAACAAACAATGAAAGCTAAATTTTCAGTTACAAAAAAAAAACTTCTGACCAGAAAAAAAGCATTTTCAACAAAATATGTAACAATTTAAACAAAGAAATTAATTTTCAACAAAACACATGAATTTTCAACTAACAAATATAAATTTTCACACAAAGATGGGAGTTAAATTTTCAGTTGAAAAATTAATTTTTAACCATTTAAAAACGAATTTTCTACAAAATAGTTCAATTTTCAACAACAAAAAAAGGTTTTTCAATTAAAATGGTGAAGCATCACCCTAAAAAATGCATTTTTAACAGAGTAGTTCCACTGTCAACTAAGTAGTTGAATTTTCAACGAAAAATATAATAATTAATATTTCAAAAACAAAAGATTTTAATTTAAAACCGAAAACAGTTGAATTCAATCAAAGAAGACAAATTTTCAATAAAATAGTTGGAAATGCACGATCAAAAGATATTAGTTTTCAACTTGGTTGAAGATTCATAATTTTAGTTCAAAATTAATTTCTTTTTGATTGAAAATTGAAATATTGTATTGTTGAAAAACCGTATTTTTCATTTAAAAATTCATCTGTTTTGTTAAAAATTCATTTGTTTGGTGTAAAACTCGTCTTTTTTAACTGAAAATTAAATTATTTTGGTAGAAAATTCGTTTTTTTTTCGCTTCAAAATAAAAAAATTCTGTTTGAAAATTCAACATTTTCGATGAAACCCTTTTTTTATAGACTGAAGCAGTTTTTATGATACTAAACATAACAAGTGTGGCCAAAACTGACGTATGCTATAATAAACTGTCAAATTGATAGTTAAACAATGTGAGTGAATGAATTTAAAACTTGTTAAAAAATAACCTCTTGGAATATTTCAAATATATATATTATATATATATATATTTTTTTTAAATAATTGTTCTTCATTTTCCAGTGAAAAAGAAATAAGTTAAAGTCAAAAAATACTGAGAATCAAGACCTCAGCTCTTAATGAACGTTTTTCTAGTGATAACGAAGTCAATAATATACCGGTTTTTACGTAAAGCGCCTGCGGCAGAAACTGAAATATCACGATATCAAACAAACAAATGATAAGAAAAGCAGGTGGGTGTGGACGAAATGGATGACCAAAGGGGGAAATGGGGAGGTGGGAGGGTGAATAAATAATATTGAGGTTATGTCACGTGATATAAAATGGAAGCGTAATCACTCTCGACTCACCTGAAGGCAGAGGTCGAAATCTGTGCACTCTGCACACTTGACCCGCAAACCCGTGATGTCCTCCTGACAATATGTGCAATTGTATTTTGCATAGAGATCTGTAACGAATAATTCACTAATATCAAGTACCTCCATCACCGAGAAATCGATTAAAAACATTGAAAAGTGTCCGCTGACGCCCTTCGTAAATACATACCCGCCATTTTTGTCCTGTAGCGTTCTTCCAGAACGATCACAGTGACGTCACCGCATACCAAATGAGAGAAAATGTTGAAATTAAAGGTGGAAAATGCGCGAATTCGAAGCCATTTTCATTGCGATATTTACCGAGAAAACGAAAAAATACTTCACAACAGGTTTTGTTTTCACTTTAAATGCAGAATTGAGAGTTTCGGGGATATGAGTGTTGAAAAAATGTTGTTTACGGCTGTGGGCAATAGGTTTCGTGTACGAGTGCGCACGCGCATTACCCCCACCACTGAGGGTTCGTGGCTTAGCAGGTTTGCCAACTGTGCATTTTCAAGAAGAGCGGGATATTTAAAACTGCTTAAATTTACCTATTTGTTTTTTTAATTCATTTCACTGTTAGGAGCCGTGCTTAAATTACGTAACGGATTATAGGCCCTCTCTGAGACCCCCCCTCCCTCATGTAACAAAATATTTCTGCCCGCCCCCCATCTTTCTGTACGTAATGTTTAGTTTCCAAAAATGTTTTACTAGTTCTTGCTAGTAAAATTATGCAGGGTGTTCCAGAACTTCATATTCAAAGTTCCCTTATTTTTCCTTGTCTAATTTTTCATTTTCCTTTATCAGTAATATTCAATTACAAGCATTTTAATCTTGAAATACTTATAACATTTTATAAACGGAATAAAACAGTATTTCAGATACAAATTTGAAATTTATTAATTTATTTTAAACAAAAAAATGTCTTTTCTACTATAAAAGATGGCTTTTTAACAAAATACTTGAATTTTCAACAAAATAATTAAATTTTAACATAATAGTTGAATTTTCAACCTACAAATATAAATTCCCAACAAAAAGTGTCAAAGTTTATATTTCAATCAAAAAACATTAAATTTATACAAAAAAAAAGTTTTTTAAAACCAACAAGACGAATTTTGAACAAATAAAGATTTTTCACTAAAGAAATAAAATTTTACCTTAATTGTTGAACCTTCAAGCCAAAAGACGAATTTTCCCTACAAAAGTTGAATTTACAAACAAAAAATATGACTTCAGCAAAAAATTATTTTTCCACGAAACTGATGCATTTTTACCCAACAAAAACGAAATTTTAAACCAAGAAAATTATTTTTTTTTACCAAAAAGGAGAATTTTCAACTAAAAAAGATCAATCTTAAAAAAATGGAGAAGTTACATTTTCAGTTAAAAAATTAATTTTAAACCAAAAAAAAAAGACTTTGCCACTAAACAGTTAAATTTTTAACCAAAGATATAAGCGTTCAATCAAAAAAATACATTTTTGACAATGTAGTTTAACTTTTACCCAAGTAGTTGAATTTTCAAGTTAAAAAGATTAATTTTGAACAAAATGGTTAAACTTTCAACCAAAGAGATGAATTTTCAATTAAAAATATAACTCTTAAAAAAAATGATTTTTTAACAAAGTGATTTAACCAAATCTTTCAAATAAAATAGTTCAATACTCAAGCAAAGAAGAAGAATTTTTAACCAAAAAGTTGCATTTTCATTAAAAAAAATCTGCCCGCTTCGCGGGCACATTCTCATGGCGCGCTTTGCGCGCGGCTCGCTTCGCTCGCAAGTTTGAGCGCGCCTAGGGTGCGCGACTGTTGGATCTCGCGCTTCGCGCTCGATCATATATTTATCT
>CAKNYM010052023.1:222320-263162 GCA_932195095.1 Andricus curvator
TTCGCGCTCGATCATATATTTATCTCGCGCTTCGCGCTCGATTATGTGCTCACCTCGCGCTACGCGCTCGGGCGTATTTGCATCGCGCTTTACGCTAGGCTCCTCTAGATTTTTGCACTTCGTGTTCGACTTCGATGAAAAGAAAAAGTTTGTTTGCAAATATTATAAAATTATCAAAACCTCTACATATTAAGTGATTGTTAAATTTATTTTTATTTTAGACTGAAAAGGAACTTTATTTACTCAAGGTTCTATCGACCTTAAGGAACACATTCTCATCCAGACACTCGCGCTTCGCGCTCGATATTTTATTTGAAAATCATTTGAACCGTATGATAGAAACAAAAAAGTTTGAGCGCACTTACGGCGTGCGATTTGGTAAATACACTGAGCGCGCACTTTGTGCTTCGTATTATATGTTCTTCATATACAAATTACTAAATTTGTATTTGATTTCAAATGAAAAGTAATGATATAATTCAGGCGACAAATTTTATTAGTTAACATTTTATTTTAGCTTGTGCCGTTTATCAAAAAAGTTAATTTTTTCATTTTGAATATATTCTTACCACAAAAATTGATTACGGGTGTGTAAGTCTTTTTTGAATGCACAATTTTTGTTCATTTATCTGTTTTCGTACCTTGCATTGTTTTTTCAAAAATTTGATTTTTTTTACTGTCAATGTTATTTTCACGAATAAAACAAAAACTACGCATCCTATCGAAACATGATTCACAACAAATTTGTACCTCTTTCTTGGATGAACAAATGTTGTTTCTGTCATTTTTTTCGTAGCTCGTGTTATTCGTCTACAAAGTTGATTTTTCTATTTTCAATGCTGTTTTTCACGAATAAAACAAAAACTACGCGTCATATCAAAAAGTGAGTCATTAGAAATTTGTAGATCTTTTTTAGGTGCACAATTTTGGTGAAATGATCTTTTCTGGTATCTTGCATAGTTTGACAGCAAAATGGCTTTTTTGATTTTTCATTAATTTTTTGTGCGATCAAAATTTGAATTTTTTATTTTTCAAAAAATTCAAAAAGTTGTTATGAAAATATTATAGGGTGTTCAGGAATCAACGTTTTTCTCCTCTTGACTTTTTTTCATATCGTGCGTTTTTCGGCTTAAAATGTTCATTTTCGTTTGTTTTTTGGAATTTTGAAAATGCTATAACTCCAGTAATTTTTTTTTTATCACGAAAAGTCATAAGAATATTTTGTTCGTCATTTTGCGTACTACTAATAACCGTACATAGCATTTTCAAATCTTCCAAAAAAGTGGTCTCAAAAATTTTCAAAATGTGCTCACTTTTTGGATTTTCATCCAAAATAGCTGGTTAACGAACTCGTTTCCTATTTTTCGGCCATAAAAAAGTGTACCAAAGCTCAATCAAATCTGATCATTTTTTCGAAAGTTATCGTGGCTACAGACAGACAGACAGACAGACAGACAGACAGACAGACAGACTACAGACAGACAGACACCTTCGTAAAAATCGTTTTTTCTAGCTCAGGGGGTCTCAAAACGTGGAGATTTGATGAAAACCGACTATGTCAAATTTTACATAAAACCAATACCTTCTCATTAGAATGAGAATGTAAAAATTATAGATAAAAATATCGATAGTAAATTTGTCTGAAAATCACAAAAACGGTATAGGCTTCAATAAGAACGACTACATTTGTTACCGTCAAAATATCGATAGTAAATTTTTCAAAAGAAATTTGCAGAAATTTTTTTTACACCAAAACGGTATAGGCTTCAGTAATAACAACTACATTTGTTATTGTAAAAATATCGATAGTAAATTTTTCAAACAAAAAATTTGACATTTTTTTGAAATTCAAAAAACGGTATAGGCTTAATAAAACAAATATATTTGTTGTCGTAAAAATATCGATGGCCCATTTTCAACAAAAAAAATGTCGAGAAAATTTTGTTTGCACCATAACGGTATAGGCTTCAGTAAAAACCACTACATTTGTCATTGAAAAAATATCGATAGTAAATTTTTCCAACAAAATTTCGACAACATTTTTTTGAAAATCACAAAAACGGTATAGGCTTCAATAGCAACAACTACTTTTTTTATTGTAAAAATATCGATAATATATTAAAAAAAAAATTGAGGTTTCAATACAAACTACTACAGTTTGTACCGTAAACGTATCGATAAGAAATTTTATCAAAAAATGTTTTCGAGCATTTGTTACCGTAAAAGTATCAAAAGGTAATTTAAAAAAAAATTGTTGAGAAAATTTGTTTTACACCATAACGGTATATAGGCTTCAATAACAAGAACTACATTTGTTATTGTAAAAATATCGATAGTAAATTTTTCAACAAAAATTTTCGAGAGAAATTTTCTTTTTTCATTGCAACGGTATAGGCTTCAGTAAAAACAATTAGGTTTGTTGAAATTTGTGATTGTAAAAATATTGATAGTAACTTTTTCGAAAAAAATTTTCCACAAAATTTTTCTGAAAATCACAAAAACGGTATAGGCTTCAATAAAAACAACTATATTTGTGACCGTAAAAATATCGATGGTAAATTTTGCAAATACACTTTTTCAGAAAAAATTTTGTTTTCACCGCAACGGTATATAGGCTTTAGTAACAATTACATTTGTAATTGTAAAAATTTCGATAATAAATTTAAAAAAAATAGAAGCTTCAATAAAAACTACTACAGTTTTTACCGTAAAAGTATCGATAACAAAATTTTTTCGAGCAAATTTTTTTGATAATCACAAAAATTATATAGGCTTCAATCAAAACTACTACATTTGTTACCGTAAAAGTATCAATAGGAAATTTTACAAAAAAAATTGTTGATAAATTTTTTTTTTTACACCACAACGGTATAGGCTTCAATAACAACTACATTTATCGTTGTAAAAATATCGATCGTGAATTTCTCAAAAAAAATTTCGACAAATTTTTTTTTAAAATCATAAAAACGGTATACTCTTCAATAAAACAACTGTATTTGTTACTGTAAAAATATCAATAGTAAATTTTTCAAAAACAATTTTTCATTAAATGTTTTTTTTCACCACAACGGTATGGGCTTTATTAACAATTACATTTGTAATTGTAAAAATATCAATAATAAATTGAACGAAAAAAAGTATAGGCTACAATAAAAACAACTATATTTGTTATTGTAAAAATATCGATAGTAAATATTTCAAAAACAATTTTTCATAATTTTCTTTTCACCACAACGGTATAGGCTACAAATATCGATAATAAATTTAAAAAAAATAGGCTACAATAAAAACAACTATATTTTCTATTGTAAAAATATCGATAGTAAATTTTGAAAAAAAAATTTCGACAATTTTTTTCTGAAAATCAGAAAAACGGTGTAGGCTCCCATAAAACAACTGTATCTGTTACCGTAAAAATATCGATAGTAAATTGAAAATCACAAAAATGGTATAGGCTTCAATAAAAACAACTATATTTGTTATTGTAAAAATATCGATATTAAATTTTTCTAAACAAAATTTTTGAGAAAATTTGTTTGAAAGTCAGAAAAACGGTTAGGGTTCAATAAAACAACTGTATTTGTTACCGTAAAAATATTGATAGTAAAATTTTCAAACACAATTTTTCAGAAAAATTGTATCCACAAAAACGGTATAGGCTTAATAAGCCAAATATATTTGTTGCCGTAAAAATATCGGTAGTAAATTTTGCCAACAAAATTGTCAAGAAAATTTTTTTTTTTACACTACAACTACATTTTTTATTGTAAACATATCGATAGTAAATTTTTTTAAACAAAATTTTCGACCTTTTTTTTCCTTATCTCACGCTGTTTGGTTCGAAATTTTAATTTTCGATTTTCTGCATAGGACTTTCGATAAATAAAACCAAAATGACAAGTTCTGTTGAAAAATGGTTGGAAGAAATTTTGTAGGACTTTTTAAAAGCTATAATTGCTTCTTGAAACATTTTCTCGTATTTTGCGTCGTTTGGTTTAAAATTTGAATTTTCCCATAGTATTTTCAATAAATAAAACCAAAATGAAAGGTACTATCAAAAAAGGGTTCGAAGAAATTTTATAGGACTTTTGGAAAGCTATAATTATAGCTCTTCAAGACTTTTTCTTGTATCTCGCGTCGTTTGGCTCAAAATTAAAATGTTCTATTCTTTTCATAGTATTTCCAATAATAAAACCGAATTACCTATTAACATCAATCAAAAGATTGCTTCGAAATTTTTTTAAGATCTTTCAAAAGCTATATACTACCTGAGACTTTTTTTATATTTTGCGTCGTTTGGTTCAAAATTTGAATTTTCGACTTATTCATTTTCGATGCATAAAACTGAATGATTATTTGAAATTTGAGGAATAATTAGCCAGTTCAAAAGATCATTAGGAATTTTTGAAGAGATTAAAAATATATTTTAAAACTTCGAGAGATTTCCAGAAATTTCTCCAATATTTGTTGATATCTTGCAAACTTCTGAAAGACCTAAATATCTTTTAAACTGATTTGAAATTTTCCTAAACTTAGTTAAACTTCTGTGAAATAAAAATAAAATATTCTTCAAAATATTCTACATTCTTTTTCGACATATCTGAAATCTTCAAAAATCTTGTTTAATTTTCCCAGGAATCTCAGGCATATTATATTTATGCATAAAAACAAACCGATAATACTTTCCTAAAATCTAATTGAAGCTTTAATTTAAGTGTTCGAAAACTTCTAAAAAATAAATAGTTATTCGAAATTTTTATTTTGAATTAAAATTTTGTTTTGTTACAAATTAATAATAAAGGACTCTCAAATATAAAAATTGAACAAATCTTTACTTGTAAAACAATTATACATATAATTCGTTTTCCATACACATATATCATAAACTATACATTGATATAATGGATTATACATTAAAGAGGAAGATGAGTTTAAGGCACTTCAAATGCGACGATTCAACGTGGAACAAAGCCTCTTATTGTTAGACAATCAAGTCTCAAATGCTTATTTTATATTATTTTTTTTATTAATGTACCTACTTGATATATTTTTACTCAATTCGTGTTATTTACGTATTTTTTTCTTATTGTTAGTTAATAAATACTTTCAAGATTGTTGAAAAACTGAATTATTACACTCTCCCCAAAAACATAATTCCTTCTCCAATTAAAAATTCACACAAGTCGCAATAAGCTTCAAGCAAGAAATGTTGGTATCACAGAATGTGTCGTATTTACAATATAACTATAGTAACAATGCAGGGAATCAAATACAAAAATGGCTAAAAAAATATCTCTAAAAAAATTACGCATTTTTGTTATTCGGTCTTTCCCTTTCAGAATTTTTTGTTTTTTGAGCAACTTCCTCTTTAACTTCAATCGAACTTTTAACTTTTGGGAAATTAGGATTAGAATTGCCATTGGCTGTGGCTTTCCTCGAAATTTTCGAGTTATTGATCCTCTTCTTCGATCCTTCAATATTTTCAGCCTTGGCTTTCCTTCTCTGGACCAAATTTTTCAGAGCTTCACTAAACTGCATCAGAGTTTCCGAAATCGGTCGGTCCATATAATTCGCTGCGATTTCGTCAAATCGGTCATCTTCTTCAGAAGTCAATTCGCTTTTCAACTCCTTGAATTGATCTATAATCTCTTTCAGACTTTCTTTCGCGTCCATCGAAACTTGAGAATCCATATCTTCAATGTCGAAAGTAGAATCCTCGATTGACAATTCTTCTTCAAAATTGTCAGAAACTGGGTCAGGCTTTAAAATGTCTTGATCCTCGGATGTGAAGTCTTTTTCGAATTCTTTAAACTGGCTTATTATTTTTCTTATAGAGTCTTTTACGTTTGATATCTTCTTTGAATCGTGGCGAATTATTTCCTTCTCCTGGGAACGTTTCTTTTCCGGTTTCGGTAGATTCAATTTCTCTGTTTCAATTACATACTCAGGTTGAATTAATTTTTGATTTACTTTCTCGATTATCTTTTCTTCCAAGATTTGTTCTTCAGCTCCAGGGATTTCTTTCTTGGCTCTCAATTCCATTTTTTCTTGAATCATCTTTTTTACTGCTTCTTTAATACTCACAGGTTTTTGCTGTTCTGTATTTAATTTCCCATTTAATTTTCCACCCAGTTTTTCTTTTGCACTCGTTTTAACTCCATCAAATTTTTCTTGAGACTTACATTCCTGACTCGCTTCTTTTACTTCTGAACTATTGTCCACAATCGATTCATTGGAGGTTTCTTGACTTACATTTTCAGTTTCCACATCTTTAATTTTAGGTGCATTTTCAATTTTATTTTCAATTTCATTCGCGATTTTTACATTTAGCTCGATTTTAACCTCCCCAGTTTCTTCACGCTCTTTTGGAATCATTTCCTTGATTTCAATATCATTCAACTCTACTTCTTCGGAAGTATTTAAATTGGCACTTTCCAATGGTTTTCCAATTTCTTCTAAAGATTCCATGATGTCGTCGAAAATCGGTTCCATTTTCTGCAAGTCTTCATCGGGGTTTAAAAAGTTCTCTTCTAAGTTTTCGTTTAAAATAGGAGGATTCACACTGCGCTTGATATTCACTTTCTCTGGATCGTACTTAATATTTGGTTTTCTTCTCATGATGAAAATTGCAGGCTTTGTTTTTATTTTTATGGGAGGGAAAACATGGTAATTTACAGCAATATGAGAATAACCATCGACTGAGTCGAGAATGTCGTGTGTTTTCAAATAAGGCTTGATGTTTGGCGAGTATTTGCTTTTTGCTTCCATTAATAAGTGTGTAAATTGCAGCATTTCTGGATCGTCAACGGTCAAGTTCTCTTCCTTGGAGTATCTGGAAAATTAAAGTTCAATTTTAAGGACGTTTGATAATTAACACATTTAAATGTCATCAATCGTTAGAATAGTTTATTAAATCAAACGACATAGCCACATTGTGAACTATAAAAAATTGTAAAACGGAAAATAACATTATAATAACAAAATACTTAAATTTTCAACAAAACTGATAAATCTTTCATAAAAAAATGAATTTTCAATAAAAAGTGTAATAGGTGAACAAAAGAGTTGAATTTTCAACCTAGAAAGATTTTTCAGTCAATAAAGAAAAACAATCTCATCCAAAATGTTAAGCTTTCAAGTCATAAAGACGAATTTTTGAATAAAAGTTGAATTTACAACAACCAAAATATCAATTATAGCAAAAATGGAATAGCTACATATTTAGTACCAGAAGATAATTTTCAACAACAAAAAAACGTATTTTCAATCAAATTCTTTGACTTTTTAACCTAAAAAAATAAACTATGTATAAACTAAAATGATGCATCGACAAACAAAAAAAATAAATTTGTAGCCAAATAGTTGAATTTTCAATCCAGAAGATGAATTTTCGAATAAAAAAGACTAATTTCAAATTTTCAACAGAATAAATAAATTTTAAACTAAAAACGATAAATTTTCCCGATCTTACGTAATTTTTACTGACTAAATTATTTTCGTCAATTTATTCAGGGGTAATCCAAAAACAAAGTAGTTCAACTTTCAACCAAATAGTTGAATTTTGAAGTAAAAAAAAATTGTCAAAAGAAAATTGTAATAGTTGATATTTTATCCAAGAGAGGATTATTTTTTTTTCAAATAAAAAACAGTTGACATGAACAAAAAGGACGAATTTTCACAAAAATAGTAAATCCTCAACCAAAACAGATTCATTTTCAACCAAGCAGTTGCATTTTTAATCAAAAAAATAAAATTTCCACCAAAATAGATGAATTTTCAAATAAAAAAAAACGAATTTTCGACAAAAGTTGAATTTTCAATTAAAAGAGATATTTATATTATATTTTTATATATTTTTACTGTCAACCACTGAGTTGAATTTTCAACCGAAAAATATAAATTTTCAATCAAAAGAGATATTTTAGTGCATAAAAAAAAATTCATCCAAAATGTTAAATTTTCGAGCCAAAAATATGAGTCTTTCACAAAACAGTTAAATTTTTAACCAAGAAGATTAATTTTCAACCAAAAAGGACCAATTTTCATCAAAATACGTACATTTTTAACCAAATAGTTAAATTTTCAACAAATTTGATAAATTTTTAATGAAATAATTAAATTTTTTAACTAAAAAGAACCAAAATAGAATAGATCAATTTTCAATAAGAAATGAATTTTCAATTTAAAAAACAAATTTTCTATACGACAGTGAAATTCTCTACCAAATAATTGAATTTTCAAGCCAAAACGACCATTTTTCTACAAAACATTTGAGTTTTCAATCAAACAGTTAAATTTTCAGTTAAAAAAATTAATCTTAAATCAAAAAACGAACTTTAAAATCAATAGTTTAATTTTCAACCAAACGGATTAATTTTCAACTAAAATTATTAATCTTAAACCAACAAAAATGAATTTTGAAGAATTTAGTTCAACTCCCAACCAATAAGTTGAATTTTCAAACCAAGAAGAGAATTTTCAACAAAATACTTGAATTCTCAACTAAAAGAGATTAATTTTCAACCAAACAGTTGCATTTTTAAACAAAAAAATTGATTTTCTACCAAAAAAGTCGAATTTTTAACCAAGAAAAAAACGAATTATTAACAAAATAGGTCAATTTTCAACCAAGAAATGAATTTTTAACTAAATTAATGGATTTTTGAATAAAAAAAAAATTTTTCAATAAAGTAGTTCAACTTTCGACAAAGTAGTTCAATTCATACCAAATTGTTGAATTTTTGAGCCTAAAAATGTGATTTTTCTACAATACAGTTGAATTTTGAACCCAACAATGTGAATTTTCTAAAAAAAAAATTAAGTTTTATCCACACAGTTGAATTTTCAACAACAAATTTTCAATCCAAAAAGACCTATTTTCTGTCCAAATAAACGATTTTTTAACAAAATAATCACATTTTCAGCGAAACAGTAGAATTTTTAACCAAACACTTGAATTTTCCACGTACAAAGATGCATTTTCAACCGAATAGTGGAAATTTCAAACAAAAAAGAGTAAAGTTCAACCAAAAACAGTTGATATTTCAACCGAAAAGACGAGTTTTCAATCAAGAAGATTAATTTTCTACCAAAAAGACGTTTTTTCAACAAAAAACATCAATTTTCAAAGAAATAGTTTTCTTTTCAACCAACAAAAAAAAAGGAATTTTCAATAAAAACTTTCAATCAAACATATGAATTTTTAGCTAAAATGATGAATCTTCAATTGAAATAGTTAAATTTTCAGTTAAAAAAAATTATTTTTTAACCAAAGAGATGAATTTTCAACTAAAACGATGAATCTTCAACAAAAAATGATTTTTCAACAAAGTGGTTAAACCTTCAACCAAATGATTTAATTTTCAATCAAAAAAGATGAATTTGCCACGAATAATGTAATAGTAGATATTTCAATCAAAAAAGATTTTTATTTTATATCAAATATAGTTTAATTCAACCAAAAACGTGGAATTTTCAACGAAATAGTAGAATCACCAACCAAAGAAGATTAATTTTAAACCAAACAGTTGCATTTTTATCAAAAAAGGGTGAAGCTGATACTAATATAGACGAATTTTTGAACCAAAAAGACGAATTTTCAAAATATAGTTGAATTTTCAACAAAATAATTGCATTTTTAACTAAAAAAGATGTCTTTTTAACAAAATTGTTAATTTTTCAAACAAATAATAAAATTTGTATTAATATTAATTAATATTCAAAGAATAGAATCTTAATCTTGTAACATTTTAAAGATAGAATTTTTTATAAACAGAATAAACAACTTCAAATTAAAAATTAAATTTTTTAAATTTATCATCCATCACAGTCATTTGAATTCCCTCTTATAGAAATTGCCTGGCTTTTGTAAAAAAAACCAAAATCATTGACTTTTTCCTTGATTTTCAAGTTTTCTCTGAGCTGGCCACCCTGATAAAAAATGCTTTATTATAGTTTCTTCTATCAAATTTTGTCGACTGGCAAATAAAATTCATTAATATAAATATAAATTTTCGGGACACTAGCCAAGCTTTTAAAAAATATTGGACTAATCATCCCGAATTTCGGGACGACGAGACACTTCCATATTTTTAAATATTATATTATTATATATTATTATTATATTATTATTATATTATATTCAATACATTGTTGCTAACTTCGTTGTCTAATTAGTAATTCATAACCCGCTATTAAAATTTAAACGTTAAAATAAAATTTGATTGATTTTAGCGCTGCCGCGGATGAATTTCCAAATAAAAAAAGTATTAATTTATAAATTTCAAAGTTTAAAATTCCCTATGAATTAAAAACGATAAAACTTAAACACTGAAAGGTTAACTGTTTCAAAATTTGCAATATAAAACAGCGAATCTTTGAATCCTTTGAAAAAAAATGTAATTCTTTTTAGAATTAGAGAATTGAAATTCGATGTTTTGAAATTTACTCTCTATTTGGAATAAAATACTCGAAATTGTCGAATTTCTTTCCTTCGGTTGATTGTCTGCCAAATGAATGAATCCATAAATAAATAAAATAACAAAAATTACAACTTACATCCAATTAGGATTATTCTGAGTGAATCTGGAGACTCCTCTCTGTGCTGTAAAGACATCGATATGAACAAAAACAGGTTCAATTCTCTCCTTTTCAATTCTGTGCAACCTGGCGATGGCCATGCCTCCAGGATAATTAGATCCAGCGACACAGAGGAAAAACATGCAGAAAATGGCATTTAAACCCAAATGGCCTACAACTGCTAAAGCCATCAATCCATTCCTAGGAGATTTTTCTCTGTTCTCCCAACTGTAAAAAAATTAAATTTCATTCACATTATTCACATCGAAAAGAATAAATTTGAAAATTGTCAATTTTAATTTGAAATTTTTTTATTTCGTTTCTAAAAGGATTTTAGGTTAAAAATTCTACAAGTTTAAGATTCTGTTCTTTGAATATTAATGGTTAGTGACAAATTAGGGAATTTTTAAAATGAAGTTTTGCGACACTTATATTTCTTTTTTTTTGCAGTTGCTTCCTCCTGAAAATTACCTTTTTAGTTATAGGTTTCATTATTGGTTTGAAAATTCAACAATTTTGTTAAAAAGTCATCCTTCTTGTTTGAAAATTTAACCATTTTGTTGAAAAGACAAGTGAAATTTTTTTTTGATGAAAATTCAACTATTTTTTAAAATATATCTTTTCAATTAAAAAATTCATCTACTTTAGTAGAAATTTCATCTATTAAGGATGAAAATGCAACCATATGATTGAAAAATCAACTGTTTTAATGAAAATTCGTCTTTTTGGGTTGAAAATTCAAGTATCTTCGTAGAAAATTTACTTCTTGCTTAAAACTCATATTTTGATGTTGAAAAGTCAAACTAAAATCTTTTTTGGATGGAAATTCAACTTTTTTTTGTTGAAAATTTGTCTGTTTAATTTCAAAATTCATCTATTTTAGTAGAAACTGCATCTATCTTGGATAAAAACACAACCGTTTGGTTGAAAATTCAACAATTTTGTTAAAAATGTATCCTTTTTCTTTGAAAATTCAACTATTTCGTAAACAAAATTCACTTTTTGTTAGAAATTCAAATTTTGGTGTTGAAAAGTCAACTAAAATCTTTTTTGGATGAAAATTCCACTATTTTTTTTTTAAATTTAAAAATGTATCTATTTTATTAGAAATTGCATCTTTCTTGTATAAGAATGCAACTATTTGGTTGAAAATTCAACAATTTTCTTAAATAGTCATCCGTTTTGGTTGAAAATTTAAATCTTTTGTTGAAAATGCAAGTATCTGCGTAGAAAATTTAATTTTTGTTTAAAACTCATATTTTGATATTAAAAAGTAAAACTAAAATCTTTTTTGGATACAATTCAATTTTTTTTTTGAAAATTTGTCTTTTTGATTTGAAAATTCATCTATTTTAGTAGAAATTGTATCTATCTTGGATAAAAACACAACCGTTTGGTTTAAAATTAATCTTCGTTGCTTGAGGATTCAACTATTTTGTTCGAAAATTTTTATTGAAACACTTTGTTAAGAAATCATTTTTTTGTTGAAGATTCATATTTTTTGTTGAAAATTAATCTCTTTGGTTGAAAGTTTAACTTTTTTGTCGAAAATTGATCCTTTTTTAATTCAAAATTCAACTGCGTGGGTAAAAATTGAACTACTTTGTTGAAAATTTATTTTTTTGAATGAAGCTTTATCTCTTTGGTTGAAAAGTTAACTAATTTGGTGAAAGTTATTTTGTTGCTGAAAATTCATATTTTCTGGTTGAAAATTCAACTTTTGTACAAAAAATTCGTCTTTTGGTTTGAAGGTTCAGAAATGTTGATGAACTTTGTTTTCTTTTATGGCTGAAAAATCTTTATTTGTTGAAAATTCGTCTTTTTGGTTTTAAAATTCATTAAAAAAAATGAAATATGATCTTTTTAGGTTGAGAATTCAATTATTTTGTTGAAAATTTAATTATTTTGTTGAAAATTCAAGTATTCTGTTAAAAAGTCATCTTTTATGGTAGAAAAGTCATTTTTTGTTTGTTCAAAATAAATAAATTAAAAATTTGTATCTGAAATATTCGTTTATTCCGGTTATAAAAGATCCTATGTTGAAAATATTACAAGATTAAAATGCTGGTATTTGAGTATTAATAGTCCACAGAATTAAAATTTGCATTTGAATGAGTAAAAGTAACTTTATTGTCACATATCAATCAAAAGTTGTATTTTTACAAACGGTGCAAATTACCATTTTTCAATATTTTCATTGCATTATTTAATTTAAAATAATTATACATGTATGAAAACCAAAAGTTAGGTGTTAATTTTTGCGGCTTTAATCCAAAGTTGGAACTTCTTTTTTATTTTTTATCCTGTGATATGAGTTTAAAATCCAGACTTTAGATGTTTTCCATATTTTCGGAGATCAATATCTCTTCAAGAGATAAAAATTGCTCAAAAATCGCTGTTTTAAGGTTTGGCACTTGGTTTCGCCTAAGTTGAAGTTGGTGTTCGTTATTCAAAAGCGCTGAACTTAAATCTTGAAGTACTTGGTTAATTTAATTTTCTTTACAAAAAATTTCACTAATTTCAAACTTACTGATTAAACTATTTAGTTAATGAGTTCTGTGAAGTAAATTTATTACCAAACCCTAAAATTTGTAAACGCTTGTTATTTTGGAATTTTGGAAGCATACAAATTCTGGACTTTTTAAATAATTAATTTACTATTTAATCAATAAGCTTAAGATTGATGTCATTTTTTTGGTAAGAAAATGAAATTAAACCAATATTTCAAAATCTAAATTTTCTCGTATTTAATCGTAACGTAAGAATAGCATTTTTTGAGCAATTTTTAAAGGACAGTATCTATTCGTTTAGCTTTTCCATCTCCGTCAATCAAATTTGAAATATTATGGTTGCTCTAAATATAAATATATTTTAAACACTTTTAATGACAACAGTCGTACCGCATTTTATAAGGGGTCATCCACAAATTAAGTAAGATATACGTAAAATACATGAATATTCAACAAAATAGTTGAGTTTTCAACTCAAAAGATCAATTTTGAACAAAAAATGTATTAATTACATTTTCAGTTAGAACCATTATTTTTCAACCAAGAAAAAAGGAATTTTCAACAAAATAGTTCAATTTTCAGCCAAAGTGATGAATCTTCGAAAAAAATGAATTCTCAACAAAAAGTGTAATATTTGATATTTCCACAAAAAAATATTTTTATTTTCAATCAAAAATAGTTCAATTAAACCAAAAAGTACGAATTTTCAACAAATTAGTTGAGTCCTCAACCATAATATACTAATTTTCAAACCAAAAAGAGGAATTTTCAACAAAGAGAGATTTTTCAGTCAATAAAAAATAATCTCATCCAAAATGTGAAATTTTCAAGCAAAAAATACGAATTTCCAGTGAAACAGTTGAGTATTCAATCCAAAAATATTAATGTTTAACAAAAAAGTTAAAGTTTCAACCCAAAAATATTAATTTTCAACACAAAAAAGACGAGTTTTCAACAAAGAAGTGACTTTTCAACTAAAGAAGATAAATTTTCTATTTAAAATGGAATAGCTACATTTGCAGTTAAAAAATATAATTAAAACAAACGGATTTTCAACAAAATAGTTAAATTTTCAAAGAAAAAAAAAATGTTGTTACAGTTACATTTTCAACCCAAAATATGATTTTTCTATCAAAAAAAAGGTAAATTTTCAACATAATAGATGAATTTTCAACTGAAGAAGATAAAATTTCAACCGAAAATAGAATATTTCAATTTCCAGTTACAAAAAAAATATTTCAACCAAACAGATGAATTTTCAACCAAGAAGATTAAAATTCTATAAAAAAGATTAATTTTCAACAAAAAGTGGAATAGATAAATTTTCAGTTGAAAATATTAATTTTCAATAAAAAGGACTGATTTTCAGAAAAAAAATTTCGACTAAACAGATACATTTTTAACCAACAAGATTAAATTTCTAACAAAGCAGATTAATTTTTTAACAAAATACCTGGATTTTTAACCAAATATATGAATTTTTGAAGGAATTTTCAAGTTAATAGTTACATTTTCAACCAAAGAAATGAGTTTTCATCCAAAAAGATGAATTAGTCATCAAGAAGATTAATGTACTACCACCAAAGACAAAGTTGCAACGAAATACAGAAGTTTTCAACCAAACATAGAATACTTGAATTTTCAGTTAAAAGAATTCAACAAAGTAGTTAAATTTTGAACAAAAAAAAAAAGATTTCTAAACTAAAATCGATTCATCAACCAAAAAAAAACTTAATTTTGAATTAAGTAGTTGCACTTTCAGATAAGTAGTTGAATTTCGAACCAAAAAAGCTTTTTCAGTCGCTATTCATGAATAGCGAAAATCTTGCAAATTTAATCAAATTGTTATATTAGAAGAAAAAATCACGGAAACAACGTAAAATATACAGGATGATTTGAGCAAGAACTGATTTAAGTACCCTGTAAATTTCCGATTTTTCTTCTAGGATGTCTTGAAAAATGTGGAAAACCTCTAACATAAGTCTCGAGTTTCGAAGTGAAATTTTTCATATTATAGGATCCAGATGTAAAGAGAAGCTTAATTTTTAATAGAACAAGCAAAAATTAACTATTTGTGATAAGTTTTGGTTTTCAAAAAAAAATTTAATTTAAATAATGAAATAGAAATATATAAAAATAATTATTTTTCATTTATTGTAAAAATACAATTTTGACTGTGAATTAACAATAAAGTAACTTGTGCTCATGTAAAATATAAATTAAAATACTGTTGTATACGTTGTATACTGTATACATCAAATTCAAATATTCGAACTAAATTCTACCTTGATGAATGGTGTATCTGGAAATATCTTGAAAATGTATTTTTTATGTTTCTTTTTTAAATATTAAAAAAGTATTGAAATTACTCTTTCGGATTTGCAATCGCGTCGAGTCATATTTTTTAAATGAGAAAAATAATCTGCTAATTTTAAGTAATTGTAAGTAAACAAAAAAATGGTGTCATTCATATTGAATTTACTGGAATTTTCTCGCTATAATTGAAGAGAGATAGCAATGGATCAACAAAAATCTATTTTTCGGAAATGTTTATTCAAACTGTGAGTAGATGATGAAATAGTTTGTTATGTGGCATAATTTGTTCTATGACATATACTACGACGTAGATTAGAAAATCCTGGAGCAAGAATTTCTTGTCATATACTATAAACATAGCTTTACAAATAAAAGTATTTTTGTTGATCCAACTTTATCTCTGCCTAGGCTTCAATTAATGAAACTTCTGTAAATTATATATATAAATTTTTTTTAATCCATTTAAATAGCTGAAACATTTTAACCCCTTTGAATTCCTTTGAAATCTTTAAAATAGTTAGAAATCTGTAGAAATCATTTAAAATACCTTGAGAATAAAATAAATCGTATTTATTCCCTAAAGTTCTCTAGCAATCCCTTGAAATTTGAAAAATCCTCTTAAATCTTGTGAGATTCTTTTAAATTTCTTAAAATCTTTGGAAACCCTACAAAATTCTTTGACAACTCTGGGATTTTTTGAAATCTTTCGAAATTCTTTGCAATCTTTTGAAATAACTTAAATCATTGAAAATCTTTGATTTTTTTTATTCCTTCGTATCCCTTGAAGTCGTCTGAAATAAAATTTATTTTATGCCCTAAAGTTCTCTAGAAATTTGTTAAAGTCCCTTAAAATCAACTGAAATCTGTGGAAATCGTAAAAATTCATTGAAATAAGTTCAAATTACTAGAAATCTTAAAAATCTTTGGATATTCAACAAAATCCTTTAAATCTTGTAAAATTTCTTGAAATCCCTTGAAATCTTTGGAAATCCTACAAAATTCTTTGATATTCCTTGAAATATTGGAAATCTCTTTAAATTTTTTGAAATCTTTATAAATCATAAAAATGGATTAAAATAAATAGAAAACATTTAAAATATTTTCAATACACATGAAATTAAACTAATTTATTAAAGTTCACTAAAAAATACCGTTTAAATCCCTAAAAATCGTTGAAATCCCTTAAAATCTTTGGAATCACTAGGAATCCCAAGAAATTTAATTTATTTTTCAAAATTCTCTAGAAATTTCTTAAAATCGAGCTTAAAATACTTGGAAATTTAAAAAAATTCTTCGAAATCCCGTGAAATTCTCGAAATATCTTGAAATTCTTTAGAATTTGTTAAAATAGCTTCAAATATTTTGAAATCCCGTAATATCTTTAAAATAATAAGAGGTACTATCAAATTCCTTCAATTTTGAGAAATTCATTGAAAGCTCTTCAAATTATTAGAAACTTAAAAAAATTCTTTGACGTTCCATGAAATTTTTAAAATCTAAAATTCTTTGAAATCTTTATAAATCGTAATAATCCATTAAAATAAGTAAAAATAATGTTTTACCCTTTCAATATACATCAAATTAAACTTATTTGAGTTCTCTAAAAAATACCGTTCTAATCCTTAGAAATCTTTGAAATCCCTTGAAATGTTTGGAAATCCTACAAAATTCTTTGATATTCCTTGAAATATTGGAAATCTCTTAAAATTCTTTGATATCTTTGTAAATCATAAAAATCGATTAAAATAAATAGAAATCATTTGAAATAATTTCAATACACATGAAATTAAACTAATTTATCAGAGTTCACTAAAAAATACCGTTTAAATCCCTAAAAATCGTTGAAATCCCTTAAAATCTTTGGAATCACTAGGAATCCCAAGAAATTTAATTTATTTTTCAAAATTCTCTAGAAATTTCTTAAAATCGAGTTTAAATACTTGGAAATTTTACAAAATTCTTTGAAATTCCGTGAAATTCTCGAAATATCTTGAAATTCTTTGGAATTTGTTAAAATAGCTTCAAATATTTTGAAATCCCGTAATATCTTTAAAATAATAAGAGGTACTATCAAATTCCTTCAATTTTGAGAAATTAATTGAAAGCTCTTCAAATTTTTAGAAACTTAAAAAAATTCTTTGACGTTCCATGAAATTTTAAAAATCTAAAATTCTTTGAAATCTTTATAAATCGTGATAATCAATTAAAATAAGTAGAAATAATTTTTTACCCATTCAATATACATGAAATTAAACTTATTTATTAGAGTTCTCTCAAAAATATCGTTCAAATCCCTAGAAATCTTTGAAATCCATTGAAATCTTTGGAGTATGTTGAAATAGCTTAAAATATTTAAAAATCCCGAAATATCTTTGAAATAAATAGAGATCCTATAAAATCCCTTAAATCTTGTGAAAATCTTTGAAAGCTCTTGAAATTTTTCTAAATACTTCAAAATTCTTTGATATTCCTTGAAATTTTTGAAATTTCTTGAAAATGTTTGGAATTTTTTAAAACATATGATTGTAAAAATCCATCAAAATAAGTAGAAATCATTTGAAATCCCTTAAAGTTATCACAAAAAAGTTCAAATCCCTAGAAATCTTTGAAATCCTTAGAGATTTAATAAAATCCTTGACATCTTGTGAAATTCCTTGAAATACCTTAAAATCCCTTGAAATTTCATTTATTATAAATAATGTTTTTTTCCAGTTTCTAGGGATTCAAGTAATACGTTTAATTTAGAAAGCTTTGACAAATTATATCACAATATATTCTTAAATATATTAGTACCATCGAATAATTAAATAATACTAAAAACATAAGTAATCATTTCTTGAATTTTTCACTAAAGTCCATAAATTTGAATAATAATTCAAACAAATTTTTATTTTATCTTCTTATACTTCAAATTCAGTGCATATTTCCGTAAAATTAATACAACTACCCTATTAAATTAAATTTAAACCGCTTAAAATTCCTAACTTTTCAAGTAAAAATATTGCATTTTCAACAAGATAGATGAATTTTTAATCAAATAGTTGAATTTTCAACCAAAAGAATATTTTTCTATCAAGAAAGATGATTTTTCAACAAAATACATGAATTTTCAACTAAAAAGGATAAATTGTCAACCAAAAATTGAATAGGTAAATTTTCAGCTAAAAAAATTAATGTTCAAGCAAAGAGATGAATTTTAAACTAATACGATGGAATATTCAATTGGAATAGTTACATGTTTGATTAAGAAAAAATAATACTTTTTTTTTTTTGAAGTAGTTACATTTTCAAACAAAGTGATGAATTTTCAACTAAAATGATAAATCTTTAACTGGGATAGTTGAATTTTAGATCAAAAAGATGCATTTTTAACTAAAATGATGAATCTTTAAATGGAATAATTGAATTTCCAACCAAAAATATTAATTGTCATCCAAAAAGATTAATATCTACAAAAAATACGAATTTTCAACCAAAAAAGATAATTTTTCAACCAAAACTCATAAACGTAGCATCATTCAAATTCTTGAACCCAGTCCTAAGCTGAGCTAGGATGGACACTGAAAATCTTTCAATTCTTTCTTCCTTCAATCTTTGAAATTTATCTGAAATCTTTGTGAAATAATAGAGGTCTTTGTGAAATCTCTTAAATCCATTCGAAATCTTTTTTTAATCTTTGTGAAATTTTTATGAAATCTTTGAGAACTTATTGCAACCTTTGTCAAATAGTTGTGAAATCTTTGTTGTTGTTAAATCTTTGAAATCTATCCGAAATCTTTGGGAAATCTTTGTACACTCTTTATAATCCATCTGAAATCTATCTGATATAATTGAAATCTTTCTGAAATATTTGGAAATATATGAAATATTTTGACATATTGACATATTGACATATTGGGTAATATTTGTGAAATTATAAAAATCGTTGGGAACTCATTGAAGTCTTTATTATATTTTTACTATTTTTGACATCTATCGGGAATCTTTGAAATCATTGAAAACTTTGTGAAATCTTTCAAATCTATCCGAAATCTTTAAAAAATCATTGAAATCTTTCTGAAATATTTTGAAATATTTTTAAAATACATTTGGTAATATTTGGGAATTTATTGAAATCTCTTAAATCTATCCGAAATCTTTGCGAAGACTTTTAAATCTTTGTGAAATCTTTGAAAAATCATTGAAAGCTTTTGTAATAGGCTTTGTGAAGACTTCTAAATCTGTCCGAAATCTTTAAAATAATTGGGGAATTATTGAAATCTTTGTGTAATCTTTGAAATCTACAGGAAATTTTTTGCGAAATCTTTGGAAACCTTTGAAATATTTGAAAATATTTGGTAATATTTGTGAAATTATTGAAATTTTTGGGAAATCATTGTGCACTCTTCAAAATCTATCTGAAGTCTTTGTGAAATCTTTTAGGTCTATCCGGAATCTTCGCGAAATATTCTCAATCTTTGTAAAATCTTTCAAAAATCATTACATTTTTTTTAAAATCTTTGAAAATATTTGGTAATATTTGTGAACATATTAATTTCGAGAAATCATTGAAGTCTTTGTGAAGACTTTTATATCTATCCGAAATCTTTGTGTAATCTTAGAAATCTTAGAAATATTTGGGAAATCATTGAAATTTTTGTGAAATCTTCGTAAAATCTTTCTGAAATCTTTTAAAAATCATTAAATTTTTTTGAAATCTTCGGAAATATTTGGTAATATTTGTCAACATATTAAAATTTCGAGAAATCATTGAAGTCTTTGTGAAGACTTTCAAATCTATCCGAAATTTTTGAAATCTTTGGAAAAATCATTGAAATTTTTGTGAAATCTTCGTAAAATTTTTCTGAAATCTTTGTGAATTCTTTAGAAATCTTTGCGAAATATTTGGAATATTTGTGAAATATTCGATAATATTTGTGAAATTATTGAAATCTTTGTGAAATTATTTAAGTCTCTGTGAAATCTTTTTAATCTATCCGAAATCTTTCTTCAATCTTGGAAATCTATCTTAAATCTTTGTGAAATAATAGAAGTCTTTGTGAAATCTTTTAAACCTATCCGCAATCTTTGCGAAATATTTGAAATCTTTGTGAAATTATTGCAATCTTTGTCAAATCTTTATTAAAAATTTTTAATTTATCTGAAATCTTGGCCAAACCTGTGAAAATTTTGGGAAATCATTGAAATCTTTGTGCAATCTTTGAAATTTTTGGGAAATCATTGAAATTTTTGGGAAATCATTGAAATCTTTGTGAAATCATTGTGAATCCTTTAAAAATATTTGCGAAATATTCTTGAAATATTCGGTAATATTTGTGAAATTATTGAAATCTTTGTAAAATATTTTAAATCTTTGTGAAATATTTTAAATCTTTGTGAAATCATTAGAAAATTATTGCAATTTTTGTCAAATTTTTGTGAAATCTTTTAAATCTATCCGAAATCTTTGCGAAACCTGTGAAATCTTTTTTGGAAATCATTGAAATCTTTGTGCAATCTTTGACATTTTTGGGAAACCATTGAAATCTTTGTGAAATCATTGTGAATCCTTTAAAAATCTTTGCGAAATATTTGAAACATTTTTGAAATATTCGGTAATATTTGTGAAATTATTGAAATCTTTTTGAAATCTTTTAAATCTTTCGAAATCTTTGCGAAATATTTGAAATCTTTGTGATATCTTTAGAAAATTAATGCAATCATTGTTAAATTTTTGTGAAATCTTTTAAATCTATCCGAAATGTGTGCAAGACCTGTGAAATGTCTGAGAGATCCTTGAAATCTTTGTAAAATCTTTGAAATCTTTAGCAATATGAATTTTATACCTGTATTTATTATTTACTATTTATTGTTTATTTATTATTTATGTTCAATTTTTACATAGTATAATATTATTATACCATGTAAAAATTGTACCATTCAATATTATAAGTCTATACCCCTGCCCCCTCTAGAAAAAAAGGCTCCACCGCTTCTGCTCAGACCTGATAGTGGCATTTAAAAAAAATAGTGGCGTCGCTAAAAAAATGTTAAAAAGTGTCAAAAGTAGCATGAGTCCGAGCTCTGCGTTCATTTATAATTCAAAAAGTACGTTTTCTTCTAATTATAAATTTTGAGGTGATACAAAACTTACATACGGTGACAAGCAGCGGCTGCACTAACATTCAGTAGCGGAAAGACATACATGATGAATCTCAATTCCTTGTGAGGTAGAAATGAGAATAAAACGACGAATGTTATCCCAGGAACTGTGAGAGCTCTTACTCTCGCATCCCAATACAATCCAAAAGGTATTAGAACGTAGGAACAAAATAATCCTCGAGGAAGTGCTGAGTATATATACCACAGGAAGGGAGAAGTCTGTTTTTTTTTTACGTTAAGGAAATTCGTATATTTCTTAAATTATTGAAAATTAACAATCAGGGTTGCTACAAAATCCCAATTTCGAAATTCCCTGACTTTTCCTGACTTCTCCATTACGAATTTTTCATTTTCACTGATCGTTCCAAATTTTTCTTTTAGGTATAAAAACAACCTTACACTGAGGAGATCAATAAGGTTCATGCAAAAAAATGTTTCGAAATTTATTTTAAACATAGATCAAATAAATAAATTGTCAATCAAATAGTTGGGTTTTCAACTAAAAAATGCAAATTTTGAACCCAGAATGGTAATATTAAATTTTCAATTAAAAAAAATGTATTTTGAACCAAGAAAGAAGGATTTTTTTAACAAAACAGTTAAATTTTCAACCAAAGTGATGAATCTTCGACAAAAAAAAATGAATTCTCAACGAAAAGTGTAATAGTTGATATTTCCACTAAAAAATATTTTTATTTTCAATCAAAAACAGTTGAATTAAACCAAAAAAATAAGAATTTTCAACAAATTAGTTAAATCCTCAACCACTACAAGGCTAATTATCAAACCAAAAAGAGGAATTTTCAATCAAGAAAGAGTTTTCAGTCAATAAAGAAAAACAATCTTATTCAAAATGTAGAATTTTCAAGCCAAAAAGACGAATTTCCTGCCAAGCAGTTTTATCTGTAAAAAAATGATTTTTTTGACAAACAAGTAGAATTTTTAAGCCAAAAGATGAATTTTCTACCAAAAAATACAAGCTTTCAACAAAATAGAGGTTTTAACTAAAAAAGATCAATTTTTAACAAAAAATAAAATAGTTAGTATGTTAGAAAAATAATTTTTCAACCAAAAAGATTAATTTTATAGAAAAAAAACTAATTTTCAACAAAATAGTTAAATTTTAAACTAAAGTACATGATTTTTCAACGAAAAAAGACCAGGTTTCAACCAAAAATGGAACAGTTATATTTTAAGTTGAAAAAAATTATTTCTGACACGAAAAAAAATAATTTTCAACAATATAGTTAAATTTTTAACCAAAGAAATTAATTTTTAACAAAATAAATGAATTTTCAACTAAAAAAGATAAGTTTTCAAACAAAAATGGAATAGTTAAATTTTTAGTGAAAAATTAATTTTTCACCAATTAAAATCGAATTTCCAACAAAATAAAAAAGGTTTTTGAATTAAAATGTTGAATCATCAACCAAAAAAAACGAATTTTTAACAAAGTAGTTTAACTTTTAGCCAAATAGTTGAATTTTCAAACCGAAGAGATGAATTTTCAGCCATAAAGATTAATTTTCTACCAAAAGAGACGTATTTTTAACAAAATACATAAGTTTTCAACTGAAAAAGATAAATTTTCGACCAAGAAGATTAATATTTTACTATCGACCAAGAAGATTATTATTTTACTACAAAAGATGAATTTTCAACAGAATACGTAAATTTTCAACCCAAAAAAATACGAGTTTTCAACAAAATAAATTATTGTTCTACTAAAAAAGATACACCGTCAATCAAAAATGGAACAGTTACAATATTAGTTAAAAAATTTATTTTTAACTTAAAAAGAAAACGAATTTTCAGCCAAAGAAATGAATTTTTAAGTAAAAGGATGAATCTTTAAAAAAAATGAATTTTTAACCAAATGGTTGAATTTTTAATCCAAAAGATGGATTTTTCTACTAAAAAATACAAACTTTCAACAAAATACACGATGTTTTCACTAAAAAGAATCCATTTTCAACCAAAAATAGAATAGTTAAAATATTATAAAAATAAATTTTTAACAAAAAATGTTTATTTTATACCACAAAAAAGACAAACATATTTTCAACTAATAATAGAATAGTTAAATTTTCAGTTAAAAAAATTAGTAGATGAAGTTTCAACTAATGAGATTTCTTTTCTAACAAAACGACGAATTTTCAACAAAATAGTTAAATTCTCACCTGAAGCAGATAAACTTTAAACTTAAAATATAATATTTATAGTTTCATTTTAATAAACATTTTCGACAAAAAATGGAATAGGTAAATTTTCAGTTAAATTAATTAATTTTCAATAAAATAAACTAATTTTTGACCAAAGAAATGACAGTTTTACTAAAACGATGAATCTTCGATAAAAAAATGAACTTTTAACCAAATACTTGAATTTTTAACCCAAAAGGTGAATTTTCTACCAAAAACGACAAATTCTACCAAAAATAGAATACATAAAATGTTATGAAAATAAATTTTCAACCAAAGAAAAAAACACGAATTCTGAACAAAATAGTTAAATTTTCAATCAAAGAAATAAATTTTTCAAACAAAAATAGACTAGTTAAATTTTCAGTATAAAAAATTTTTCAACCAAATAAAATAAATTTTCAACAAAATACTTAAATTTTCAACCATAAAAATATTAAATTTCTATCGAAAAAGATACATTTTCAAAAGAAATTTTTTTTTAACAAAGCAGTTCCACTTTCAACTAAGTAGTTGACTTTTCAACTAAAACGATGAATTCTCAATGAAAAACGTAATAGTTGATATTTCAATTAAAAAAAGATTTTAATTTTATACCAAAAACAGTCGAATTCAATTAAAAAAGACGAATTTTCAACGAAAAAGTTGAAACCTAACCCAAAACATATTATTTTTTAACCAAACTGTTGTGGTTTGTAACAAAAAAATGAAATTTCTACCAAAACAGATGAATTTTCAACCCGTAGACGAATTTTCAATACAACAGTTGAATTTTCAACCAAAAACAATTACTTTTTAACTAAACTGTTGAATTTTCAACAAAACAATAAAATTAACTTCAACTTCAGTTTATCGAAAATTCCTCGACTTGTCAGGTGTCAGGTTTTCCCTGGCATTCCTAGACTTTCCTTGACCAGTTTTAAATTCCCTGACTTTTTCTGACTTTCTGGAATTCTCTGACTTGTAGCAATCCTGATAATTAAGAAAAAATTAAATATTTTTGAAAATTGTGAACTAATGTTTAGGAATATTTTCATAAAGGATACACCCCACTCGCTGCTTTTGTTCAGAACTGTATTGAAGTAAAAAACTTCTCCTTCTGGCCACAAAATTCGCTTCCAGAAGATCGAGTCGACAGTTATTGTAAGGCCTAAGAAAAATATTCCAGCCGGTACTGCGATTTTGAGGAAACTGCAAAATTCAATTCCGTTTTTTTAATCTGAATTTATTAAGTTGGGGATTTAAAGTGGAGTGATTTTTGTAATTTTTAATAATATCATTATATAAAATGTGTTGTAATGTTTAAAGCAATTAGAGGGTGTCTAGTCAAATTCTAAAAAACATCCCTGACAATTGCAGGTTTTTTTCAGGGATAAGTAAAGGATAGTCCAAAAAAGGCTTCATTTTTTAAAAATGTCTTCGCGAAAAATGTTTACTTTTGGTGTCAAAATGTCCCTTGAATTTTCGCAGAATCAAACAAATATATTTTAGTGGCTTTGAGAGGCCACGGTTGGAAAAAAACTGCAAAATTTTATTTTAATTGCGGTTGTTAAAGGCTTATTTATCATTGGAATAAATTCATTGATTTATTTTTAACGAAATACATCAGTCAGATTTTTGTCTTATTTAATTTTAATTGCCGTTGTAATGGATTACTTTACATTGGAATAAATCTACTATATTATTTTTAGTAAAATAATAAATACAATTTTTGGAAAAATTATACTTGATAGACCTTTAAATATATATATTTTTTTAATTCTGCCAACATTTAGGGGACATTTTTACACCAAAAGGTATAATTTATAGGGGCTGTTTTAGAAAAAAAAAAAATTTTTTTTAGACCAACCTGATACAACAATTAGTCGAGTTAATTATAACGTTTTTTTCGATCCTTATAATTATAAATATCTGACTGTGTAGAAATGGTATTTTTTATGTGTAAAATTAAACAACGATGTTCCTTAAATTATAAGAGTAACTTTATAAAAGGGGAAGAAATTTGTTAACAGAACAAGCTTTTAAGAATTATATATTTACAGGATATTCTTATATATACACGTGTCATCAATACCGAATAACTAAAGAAATTAATCGTACTAAAAGCAAATTAATTGAATCTTTTAATTTGTTGTTAAAAGCTAGGAATTTTAATGAATAATTAAAAGAAATTTTTTTAATAATAGTAATTTTTAGAATGATAATAAGATGTTTGATTTAAATAAGTATAAATCTAGTACTATACATTTATTTTTACAACTGAAAAAACATCGGTATTTTATTTTATTTTACCATTTAAACAACATTAAGTATGCTCGAAAAAGTCCCTTGTCTAACAAAATTCCCTAATATTCAAGGTTTTTTTCAGGAATCCTGAATTTAAAAATGACGAGTTTTTTCTAGAAAATTTTTTTAAATTGAAGTGATATTTTAAAAATGGATTTGTTGTTTAAATTCAAAAAAAGCTTGCGAACTGAAAGGATTAATCTGTATAATTGGGTTCGAATGTTTAGAAAATTGAAATTGCAAATAAAATATTTTACTCCTCTCCAATTCGGCAAGTCTGCTAAAAAATATGAATAATTATAATAAAGAATATATATAATATAGAACAGACTCTCTGAATTTGGAAAATTTAAAGGGACGGCTGAAAAATCCCGAAAAATAAAATTCCCGACACTATAAAATTCCCGGATGATAAAATTACTGAGTAATAAAATTCCCGAACAGTTTATAATATTACCGAATTAGAAAATTCCCGACAGAAAATTTCCGAATTTAGAGAATTAACATTTTTTTAAATAATATTATTTATTTAATAAAAATACAATAATCAAATATTTTTATCGAAAAAAAAATATTTTTAATGTTTCTAAAATTATTGTTTCAATTTAAAACAATAATAATTGAAAAAATATATTTCTGGATGAATTTTTTTTCAGTTATATTTATTTTAAATTCAAACCATAATTTTAGAAACATTAAAAATAGATTTTTTTTTTTAATAAAAATATCTGGTTATTGTATTTTTACTGAAAAAATAAAATTGATAAAAAAACGTAATTGTTTAAATTCGGGAATTTTCTAGTTCCGATATTTTATAATTCGGCAATTACTTCCTGTCAAGAATTTTATTATTCGGTAATATTATAAACTGTCGGGAATTTTCCAAATCGGGAATTTTATTATTCGAGAATTTTACAGTGTCGGAAATATTATTTTTCAAGTATAATAACATTCCCGAACAATAAAATTTCCGAATAGTTTATAATATTACAGAATTGGAAAATTCCCGAAAGTTTATAATAATACCGAATTGGAAAATTCCCGAAAGTTTATAATATTACTGAATTTGAAAATTCCCGACAGATAATTTGCAAATTATGAAATTCCTAAATTTAAAGAATTAAAATTTTTTTTATAAATTTTATTTTTTCATTAAAAATACAATAACCAGATATTTTTATTTGGAAAAAAATATTTTTAATGTTTAAAATTTCTAAAATTACTGTTTCAATTTAAAATAACAATAATTGAAAAAATATATTTTATATTTATATTCATATTTTTTTCCAAATAAAAATATCTGGTTATTGTATTTTTAATGAAAAAATAAAATTTATAACAAAATTTAATTGTTTAAATTCGGGAATTTTATAATTCTTCAATTTTCTGTTGGGAATTTTATTATTCGGGAATTTTCAAATTCGGGAATATTATAAACTGTCCGGAATTGTATTAGTCAGTAATTTTGCAAATCGGGAATTTTCCAATACGGGAATTTTCTTTTTCGGAAATCTTATTGTTTGGAAATTTTATTATTCGGGAATTTTATTTTTCAAGATGTTTTAGTCATCCTATTTTTAATGAAAAATATTTGTAAAATACCTGGGAATTGTGATTTTGGCATTCGCAATATCGTACAAGAGAAACATTCCCAAAAGCATGGCTAATTCAGCTCTGAAAATAATAATCGCAGCAGCAGAAGCTGTGATAAAAAGGACGTGCTTTTTTCTTAGCCATCCATAGAGAGCGAGCAACACTAAAACAAAATCAGATTTTATTTTGTTAAATTCAAATTTGATTATTTTTTGGATACTTCAATCTATAATATAAATGTTTTACATGCATATTATTATATTTACCTAGAGGCATTGCCATAATATTTGGCAATGGTCGACTGAGATAGTACATAAAATGGAACTGAGTGACTGTAATTATTACGAACCATCTTGTAAATTTTACACCAAAGACAGATTGTAAAGCCTTTCGATAAAGGCTGAATGTTGCGATCACTATTAATCCCAGTGCCGCTCTTACTGAAAAAATTGTAGAATTTATGTAACTTATTTAAAAAAAAGGAGTAAGTAAAAAAAAGCTGATAAAAATAATTAAAACAGGCCTCACAGTCTCTATGCCTATGGGATAAAATACATGTACCCAGGGGTACTTTTTGACACGCTCATAGGGTACTTTTTTCGCGCTCAAAGAGTAACAAATTCAGGATAAATTCATAAGACTTCAAAATAATTCAAGTTTAATTCCAAAGCATTCGAATGAATTGGAAACAATTTAAAAATATGAAAAAACTTAATTAAATTCAGTATATTTGAAATGAGCTTAGAAAAATTCAAGGGAATTCAAAAGAATTTGATGAAATGCCTAAGAATTCAAGGTGAGGTTACAAGACTTTAGTAAATTTAAAAAAAATTAGGAATTTAAAAGAATTTAAAAGAGTTCAGGGTGAATTCCAAAAAAATTTCAAATCTCTTCAAATCTTTGAAACTCTACTAATTTATAACTAACGAAATGACTAATGACTTCAAAACAATTGAAGTTGAATTCAAAAGAATTCAAATGAATTGGAAAGAAATTTTAAATCCACAAAATTCCATTGATTACAATAAAATTTGAGTGAATTCGGTGGAATTCATACAAAAATCAAACTGAATTTAAAAAAACAATCAAGTGAATTCAAAACAATTCAAAAATATAAAAAAATGCATTGAATGGAGTAAGTTTGAAATAAGTTTAGAAAAATTAAAGAGAATTGAAAAGAATTGGATGAAACGCCTAAGAATTTAGGGTGAGTTTTAATGACTTCAAGATGATTTAAACAAAAGCTTTCCAAAATCCATTGACTTGAGTAGAATTGAGTGAATTTAGAAGAATTCAAAAGAATTAAAAAAATTCAGGATAAATTAATAAGAATTCAGGGCGAACTGCAAATGAATTACAACAAATATTTAAAAAATCTCTTCAAATTTTTGAAACCCTACAAAATCCTTCACTTCTTGTGAATAAATTCTTTGAAATCCATTAAAATATTAAAATACTTTAGAATTATTAAAACCCTTGGAAATACCTTGAAATTGTTTAAATCTCTTGAAAATGCCTTGAAATCTTTTAAAACACCCTACAATATTTCAAAGTCTTTGAAACTACTGAAATAAATAAAAAATTTCTGGCAATATTTTAAAATTTCTTAAAATATTTCAAATCCTTTGATATTATTTGAAATCCCTTGAAACCTTTTAAAGCTCTTTAAAATGCTTGGGAATCTTTTAAAATACCCTAAAATATTTAAAATCCCATTAAATTACTGAAATAAATTTAAAATTTCTTTGTTGTAATCTTTTAAAATAACCTAAAATATTTCAAATCCCTTTAAATCTTTTGAAATCACTTGCAATTTTTTAAAGCTCTTGAAAATGCCAAGGAATTAAAAAAAAATACCTTAAAATATTTAAAATCCTTTGATCATTTTATCAAATGATCCTCAGGAACAACTAAATGAAAACGTTTAAAAATTAAAAAAAAAAATCCATTGAATCAAGTAAAATTGAGTACATTTATAAGAATTCAAATGAATTAAATAAATTCAAAAGAATTCAGGATAAATTATTAAGATTTAAGGGTGAATTCCAAAAAATAATTTCAAATCTCTTCAACTCTCTGAAGCCCTATCAAATACCTCACTTCTCGTAAGTAAATTCTTTTAAAACCACTAAAATATTATAAAATCCCGTGACATTCTATGAAATCTGACGATATTTCCTGAAATTCTCAAAAATCTATTAAAATACCTTAAGAGCTTTAAAAAATCTTTACAGTAATTGAAATCCTCGGAAACCTTATAAAATCCTGTGAAATCTTTTAAAATACGTTAAAACATTATAGGTCCTGTAAAGTCGTTCCATATCTTCCGAATTTCTGGAAAATTTTGTATCCTAAAATATTTTAAACGCTTCGAAACCCTTTCAAATTAATAAAAATAATGAAAAAAATCCTTGGAATCTTTTAAAATTTCCTAAAATATTTAAAATCCTTTGAAATCCCTTGAAACTATAAAAAGCTCTTGAAAATTCCTTAGAATTTTTAAAAATACCCTAAGATCTTAAGAATCCATTCAGCTTATTGAAATCTATTAAAAATGTCTCGGAATCTCTAAAAATACCCTGAAATATTTCAAAATAATTGAAGACAATTCAGAAAAAGGCATAGAATATATATTGAATAGTGATTAACCCATCAGTTATTTATTGAAAGAAAAGTGAATATAGCGACTTTATTTTTAAAAAGTGACTATAGTGACTTTATCTTTAAAAAGAAACTAAAAAGTGATTTAATTTAATTGATTTAAGAAAAAAGTCACTAATAGTGACTGTGTGGCAGCCCTGATTATTTTTACAGTTATTTCTTACAGAAATTTCCTGATTTTTGCTATTTTTTTTAATGCTTTTCTGCAAATAGGGTACCATAGGGACCAAATCTTGAAAATAGGTTACCTTAGGAACCTTAACTGAATATAGGGTACAATAGGGAATATGGGGACCGGTCTGTGAGGCCTGTTAATAAATAAAACTGAATTAAATTTGAAAAAATATTAAAATATTTGGCAAGAACCTACCAATATATTGTGAATAAAATTTATTAACATTGAAGTGCTTGATTGCTGCAACTGCAGGCGAAGCGATGGCTGATATTGCTAATGGCCCCAAAAATGTTCTCGGCACGACTCCAGGAAATTCATGGTGGTCGTACTAAAGTGAAAGAAAAACAACTTTACTTTTCTAAAGCTTCGTTCTCAGAAATATTAATTTATTTTTAGAGAAAAAGAGAGAGACAAGATCAAATGATTGAAATCCAAAATAATTAAACATGTTTTTTTTTCTACAAGGAAAACAAGAATCTTGTTGTTGCCGAAGAACATTTTTTATTGTTTAAATTATATCACATTTGTGAGCTTCCTTATTTCTGAACAAATTTGTAACAAATTGAATTTGTTACTTTGAGTGTTAATCATTTTTATTGAAAAATATAAAATTTTGATTATAATTCCCAAAAAATTGAAATATTTTCAGAACTTCTTTTGTAGAATTTAAAAGTTATATTTTTTAACATAAATATAATTCTGTAACATTGTTTTATTTGAACCAATTGAAACTGCAAACCTTTAAATTATAAATTTTATGAATAATAATGTAAGGATTTAAATGACAAGTATTTTCAACTTCAAAGTTTTATTTTGGTGAGGAAGCATTCATTAATTAGGTAAGAATTTGTTTTGAGGGGAGGAGGGAGTTCAGAAAATCTCACGAATCCTTAATCGGCTGTTGACATACTATTATACACAATTTGTATTCTATCGCGCATTATATTATTATGTTTTCTAAAAAGAATTTACAACAAAATAGTTAATTTTTTAACCAAAGAAATGAACTTTCAACTATAATAATGAATCTTCAATAAAAAAAACAATTTTGAACCAAATAGTTGAATTTTCAAAACAAAAAAAAAAAACAATTTTCAACAAAAAAACGATATACTTTTAACCAAAAATGAAATAGATATATTTTCAGTTAAAAAATTAGTTTTTGACCAGAAGAAAAACAATTTTCAACAAAATAGTTCAAGTTTTAACCAAAGAAATTAATTTTTAACCAAAAATAGAATAGTTAAATTTTCAGTAAAAACACAAATTTTCAACCAAATAAAATAATTTTTCAACGAAATGCTTCAATTTTCAACCCAAAATATTAATTTTATACAAAAAAAAACAACAAATTTTCAATCAAATATATGGATTTTAAACTTAACAAGATAAATTTTCAACCAAAAATGGAATAGTTACATTTTGAGTTGAAAAATTAACTTTCAACCAATTGAAAACGAATTTTCAACAAAAGAAATTAATTTTCAACAAAATACATGAATTTTTAACTAAAAAAGATAAATTTTCAACCAAAAATGAAATAGTAGTTATATTTTCAGTTGACAAAATTAATTTTTGACCACCTAAAAACGATTCATCGACAAAATAGTTAAATTTTTAATCAAAGAAATTAATTTTCAACAAAATACATGAGTTTCTAATTAAAGCAAAATAAATTTTCAACCTAGAAGATAAATCTTTTACCACAAAAGTTGAATTTTCAACAAACTACACGAATTTTCAAAAAAAATAGTTTAGTTTTCATATAAAAAAAATAATTTTTCAAACAAAAAGATTAATATTTTACACAGAAGACGAATTTTAAACAAAATACATGAATCAACGAAAACAGATCAATTTTCAACCAAAAATAAAATAGTTATGTTTTTAGTTGAAAAACTTAGATTTTGACCCCAAAAGACGATTTATCGACCAAATAGTTAAATTTTTAACTACAGAAATTAATTTTCAACAAAATACATGAGTTTTCAACTAAATTTGATAAATTTTTAACCAAGAAGATTATTATTTTACTATAAAAGATGAATTTTCAACAAAATACATAAACATTCAACCAAATAGTTAAATTTTTAACTAAAGAAGATATATTTTTAATCACAAAGATTCATTTTCTATCAAAAAAGATGAATTCTCAACAAAATAATGAACATTCAACTCCATAAAGTTTAACACGTATTTCCCATAAAAAAAAAATGTTTTTATAAAATTTATTCAGAATCGTCAATATTAGCTAAATCGAGTTGAAACTCAACATTTCTCTTCACAATTAGCAATGGAAAACGAATAAAAACTTATTTTATAGATATTGCCTCCATAAGCCTATTTTATAGAGTCCCAAAAAAACCCCTAAAAGTGAAAAAATTTGTTTTTCGAATTTAAATAATTTTTTATTGTTTTTAGAAATTTTCTGTTAGAATAGATAGAAAGTTGCGTTTTTTGTAATTTTCCATTTTTTGACCAATTTTTAATTACAGTGAGGTAATGATTAATTAATGTTAACAAACATAATAGTCTAAACAATTTATTATCATTGTTAATAATATTCTCTTAGAATAATGCTAGAAAATTGCAATTTTTCAAAAAATGTCCACTTTTTGTCCAATTTTCACTTAGAGTTCGGTAATAATAATTGAAACTTAACAAACATAATTGTTTAAACAAATTAATACTGTTAAAAACTATCTTTTCCTATAGCAATGCCAGGCATGCGTTTTTTTCTGAAAATTTCCACTTTTTGTCAATTTTTCACTTACTTAGTAAAGCAATAATTAATTAAAGTTAACAAACATAATTGTTTAAACAATTTATTATTGTTATAATTATCTTCCATGAGATAATTCCTGGAAAATTGCGGTTTTCTCTGAATTTTCTAACTTTTTGTCAACTTTTTACTTAGTCAGTTAATAATTAATGCAAGTTAGGAACAAATAATAAATATTAGAATTAATTTAAACAAAAAGGCTCTCAGTAACTACAACAACGAAAATTTACATTTGATATGATCCATATAGAAAATTTAAAGAATATTTCAAATATCTGTTTTATTTCAGAAAAATATATTTACAAAAAAGAAAGCGATTGTTTAAAATATGATTCTCTCTAATGTTTATTTATTATTTCTTCATAAAAAAAGGCAAAACAAAGTTAAACATTTCAGAAGGAACCACAACTTTCTAGCATTAATATAGATGAAGATAGTTATAAACAATAATCATCTGTTTGAGCAATTATTTTTGTTGCATTAAATTAATTATTAAGTCACTCCAAGTGAAAAATAGATAAATAGTTAAAAATTTCAGAAAAAACCGCAACTTTCTACCATTAAGCAAAGAGAATATTATTCACAATAATAATAAATTGTTTCAACAATTCTTCTTTAACTTTAATTAAATATTACTTCACTCTAATTGAAAAGTGGATAAAAAGTTAAATTTTTTATAAAAAAGCGCAATTATCTAGTATTAATAGAGAAGAAGATAGCTATAAACAATAATAATTTGTTTAAAAAATTATTTTTGCTAAATTGAATTAAATATCAACTCACTTCAATTGAAAAGTAGACAAAAAGTTGGAAATTAAAAAAAAAACGCAATTTATAGCACTGTTCAAACTGTTTAAACAATTATGATTGTTAACATTAATTAACTATTACCTCACTCTAACTGAAAATTGGACAAAAAATAAAAAATTTTTGAAAAAAAAACGCGATTTTCTATATCTATTCTGAGAGAAAATTGCCAAAACAATAATAAATTATTTAAAAAATTTACGTAAACATCTAATTATCAGTATCAGCTAGTATTTTTTGAATTAGAAACAATTTGAATTTCAAAAACCGAAAAAAATCATAATTAGCGCAAAAAACTCACAAAACCCATTTTTTTCCGTATGTCAATATTGACGATTCTGAATACAATTTACAAAAACGTATTTTTTTTCCTATGGGAAATACGTGTGGAACTTCATGGGGCTTGCGCCACCTCTGAACATCATTTTTTTTGTTAAAAAAAAAATAAATTTATTTTTGTGTGGATTCGAACACATTTCCGGGCCATATGCATGAAAATTCCAGAAACAAAATTTCCCATGCATTTTTGGACCACCCTAGTTCACAAAATATTCTGTGCACAATATATTTGTGTACGAACAACATTTTCCTATAAATATTTAGATATTTTCTTTACAAAAAAAACATCAAGGAAACTTCAAAAATTAAATTAATTATTCAATCCTTGATAACTAAATAACCTTCAAAATCAAAAATCTCAAAAAAAATTTGATTTGAGGGGAAAAGAGAGTTTAAAAAACGAAGCACTAAATTTAAAAGGATGGTCAAGAATGTTCAGAAAATGGGAAATGCGTTTAGAAAAGCCGGATCAGCTGATAGAGAGTTTATAAATACGTTGGCGTCTGTTTCTAAATTTACGACAGTGATTTTTGCGTAACTTCTCATCTCTGAGTCGTCGGCAACCTGTCAACTCAACAAAAATATTTCTCTCCAAGTCAATCTTAACATTTCCCGTTTTTCAGGCGTATTCTTTCCCTCATTTTAAGCCACAAAAAAGGATAAAAAGTATATAAATTTACCTGGCTTAGGTTAGAACCGTGATAGAGAACATCGTGAATCGCTTGCAAATTGAAACTTTCCTCGACTTTGGTGAATGGACAATAAAGTAAATGAGCTGTTGCTACTAGAATAATTAATTGGTCCATTTTAGCACTCGAAAAAGACTATAATTTAGTCATAATAACACACTGAACACGATTATTATTATTAGAATCGAAAAAAACAACCGACTTGTGGCCACGGCGGTGGCACGTCGTCTGCTAGACTCAACTTCTGCGGCGGCGCTGCTGTCAATTTGAAAAAAAACAGCGGGAATATTTAAAATTCGAGTTTTTAACCAATTATTATTTATTATATATACCTAATAACCTACGATTTATTTATTGTTTTTACATTGAAAATCCTAGTTTTCTGCTCGATTTTTGAGTGTTTTTGGTCTCGCGACTTCTTCTGTCATGTCAATATGACAGTTTATTGGTATCCGCCAGTTTGACATCTTATAAAACTGTCAATATTTGTTTTCCTTGATTTTCAAGCCATTAATTATGCACTTTAGATTAAAATGATTGAATTTGAAAAATCATGATGTACAATGTGAAAATTAATTATTTTTAAGATTCAATAAATAAAATAAAAATAATAGTAAATTTAAAACTATTTAAGAATGTTTCAATTTTTAAACGTTTTCAGAATAATTTTAGTCAGTTTTTAATTTAATAATTTTCTATTTAAATATTTCAAATTGTTTAGTTTTAATTTTAAACGCAGAAAATTGTTTAAATTTCCAAATTCTTCAAAATCATATAATATTAAATTGAAAGACTTGATAGTTGTACAATTTCCAGTTTGAAGGATTTGTAATGAAACATTATTGAATTAAGTGCCTCAAGAATTTTAAAACGATGAAAAATTAAAAAAAAATTTTTTTATATTCAAGCTGAATTGGAAAAATTAAAAGAATTTCGAACTGAAAGGCTTAAAATTGCGCAATTTCCAAAATTGGAATCGTAGCTATCTTGATTTGTATTTTTTTTTAATTTTCAATTTTCAATGTAATATCTTGAAATTGTCCAATTTTTAGTTGGAAATTGAAAAAAAAATGAGTCATTTAAAATTGAAAAATATCCGATTGATATATTGAAAATAGAACCATTTGAAATTGACAACTTAGTAATTGAATCATTTCTTTAATTTTGATTGGTTATAATTGTTGATTTTTCCCTCACATAAGTTTAATTTCTTAATTTTGTATGTTTCCATTTTGAATTGTGAAAATTACGGTGAATGTATTTTTTTATTTTAGAAAAATTTGTCTGATCAATGTTAATGCTGAATTGTAATTTTTTATGTAATTGCGATTTAAAATTTTAGAATTTCAGAAGTTTTGATTTTGAAACATTCAATTTAGCTTTTAATTTGAAATTGTCCAATTTTAATCACTTTGAATTGAAAATGATTTAAATTCAAAAGTTTTACATTATTCAATTTTGCACGCTTCTAACTAGAAATTATACAATTTCGATTCCTTTAAATTTTAAGTGATCCAGTTTAAAAAATTCTAATCTGAAATTATTCAATTTCTTTTCTAATGAAATTGTCCAATTTAAAAATTTTGTTTTATGAAAATTTTCAATTTTGAAAAACTTCAAATTTAAAATTAGTCAATTTCAAACGCTTTTATTTATAAATGATACAAGTTCAATTCCTTTTCATTCCATTCAAAATATATTGTCCTCTTTCAAAAATTTTACTGATCTAACATTGTTTGATTGTTTGATTCAAGCTTTAAAAATGAGATTTGAAAACCAGGCATTAAAATTTGAATTTTGTTGTATTTGAAAATGTTTCAAAATATTGTACATTTCAAGCTCAACTTAAAAATAAAAAAATAATTTTGAATTGAAAAGCTTGAAATTATGCAATTCCAAACGTTGGAATAAAATATAAAAATGTTGTGTCGTATTATTTATTGTCAATTTTCAATGTGAAATCTTTAAATTGTTCGATTTTTAGTTGAAGATTTAGAAAAAATCATTAATATTTTTTAAATATCTGCTTGAAAATGATTAAGATCGAATGATAATTCTAAAGGATATGTTACGAATTACAAATTTAAAAAATGTGTTGTTAAACTAAATAGACAAAAATTAAACTATCTGAAATTTATACCTCAGTAATTGAATATTTTCTTTAATTTTCATTGGTTACAATTTTAGGGTTCTGAATTTTCATTTTTCCCTTTCATAATTCTGAATTTTGCAATTAAAATTGAAATTGTTTAATTTTGAAGGGTATAATTAACAATTTGAAAATGGTTTATTTTCTAAGCGATTTAAATCTACTTGAAATAATTAAAATTTTTAAGGGTTTGAGTATACAAACATTTTAATATCAGAATTTTTGGCAACTACATTTTTTTCAGTTTCAAATGGAGTTTGGATTCGTTTACGTTTCAACGTTTGACGGTCATAATTAAATTTTTTTACATTTTAACCTATGATAATGACGGTGAATTAATTTTTTCATTTTAGAAAAATTTCTTCGAATCATTTTTAATTTTTTTTAATAATAACAATTTGAAATTCAATAATTCCAGCTGATTTGACTTTGAAACATTCAATTTAGTTTTTAATTCCAAAATATCGAATTTTAATCACTTCGAATTGAAAATTATTTAATTTTAAAAGTTCTCAATATAAAATACTCAATTTTGAACGCTTTAATTAAAAATAATAGAATTTCAATCCCATTTGGATTCAAAAAAATCCAATTTTCAACATTCTAATCTGAAAATATTTCAATTTTTAAACTGTTTAATTTCGAACGCGTTGAATTAGAAATGATACAATTTCAACTATTTTTTAATGAATTTATCCAATTTTCAATAATTTAGTTTAGAATTTTTCAATTGTGAGAGCTTTGGTTCAAAAAATTTTCAATTTTATATTAATCAATTATAAACGCTTTTTTTTCAGAAATGATACAAGTTCAATTCCTTTTCATTTCATTCGGAATATGTATTGTTTTCTTTTCAAAATTTTACCTAATCTAAAATAGTTTTAATTGGACCGTTTTCAATATACAATTGTTCATTACATTTTTTAAAAATTTCAAACGTTTTCAATACGGAATTATAAATTATTAATTATTGTTCCAAAATTTTTGCAAACTCAATATTTGAAAATTGGTTTAATAACGGATTTTGAAATTGCCTATATTTTTAATGATAGGAAAGAAAACCCTGCTAAACTGCTAGTTTATTATTAAAAATTCATTTTTTGGTTGAAAATTAATTATTTTAGTTGAAAATTCAACTGTTTGGTCGAAAATTGAACTCTTTTCTAGAAAATTCGTCTTTTTGACTTGAAAATTCAACTATTTGGTCGAAAATTCAATTTCTTCGATTGAAAATTCATATTTTTGGGTTGAAAATTGGGCTGTTTTGTGAAAAGTTCATCCTGTTTGCTTGAAAATTCAACAAGAAATTCAACTACTAGTTGGTAGAAAATTCAACTGTTTGGTAAAAAAATCGATTTTCTAACTTGAAAATTACTATTTTTGAATGCAAATTTAACTATTCCATTTTTGGGTAAAAGGTGATCTTTTTTAGGCTGAAAATTCAACGAATTCAATTCAAAATAAATCATCTTTGTTGCAAATTCAACTATTTGGTTAAAAATGTATGAATTTTGTTAAAAATTTGTCTTTTTTTATTAAATTCAATTGCTTTTTATATAAAGTGAAAATCTTGCTTTGTTGAAATATGAACTATTATTATTATTTTTTTTTTAATTTGTCTTTTTTTGGTTGAAAATTAATGTTCTTGTTTGGAAATTCAACTACTTGGTTCAAAATTGATGTATTTTGTTCAAAAAATTTTTTGTTTTGTTAAAACCTAATTTTATTAACCTGAAACTCAACCATTTGATTGAAAATTAACTTTTTTGCTAAAATTACATTTTGTTAGGTTGAAAATTCAACTCCTTGGTTGAAAGTTGAACTACTACTTTATTAAAAATTCATTTTTTTGGTAGAAGAATAATTATTTTAATTGAAGATTCAACTATTTGGTCGAAAATTCCATTTTTCTTGTTGTTGAAAATTCATATTTTCGGCCTGAAAATTGAACTATTCAATTTTTAGTTAAAAATTGTCTCTTTAGTTTAAAAATTTTACTATTCGGTAAAAAACGTATGTAACTTGTTAAAAATTCGTCTTTTTTGGTATTAAATTAATCTCTTTAGGTGAAAATTCAATTATTTGATAAAATAAAATAATAGAAGATTCATAAAAATTTTTGTAATTTTTTAACTAAAAATTTAACTATTTAATTAAAAATTACATTTTTTGTTGAAACTTCATATTTTCCGGTTGTAAATTCAACTGTTTTGTATCGAAAATTCGCCTTTTTGCCGTGAAAATTCAACAGTTTAGTAGAAAATTCGTTTTTTGATTGAAAATTAATTTTTTTAAATCAAAATTTAAGTATACAATTTTTAGTTAAAAATTGATCTTTTTAGTTTAAAAATGTAACTGTTTGGTGTAAAATGTATGTAACTTATTAAAAATTCGTATGTTTTGGTAGAAAATTAATCTTCTTAGGTGAAAATTCAATTATTTGGTTGGAAATGTAAGCATTTTGTAGAAAATTCGTCTTTTTTGGCAAAAAAATAAACTTATTGGTTGAAAATTCTACATTTTGGATGACATTTTTTTACTTTATTGACTAAAAAAACTCTCGTTTTTGAAAATGAAAGTATTTTGTGAAAAATTCGTATTTTTCGGTTCAATTCAACTGTTTTTTATTTAAAATGAATATCTTTCGTTGGTTGAAATATCAACTATGACAATTTTACATTATTATCCTGATGAGAAGGTATTGGTTTTATGTCAAATTTGACTTGGTCGGTTTTATCCATCGAAAAAGGTTTTTAAGAAAATAAAAATTCACTTTTACGCTCAAATCAGACCAAATCCCAAAAAAATTTGAATATCAAAATTATTCATTTTGAAAAGATCTACAAATTTGCTTCAGACGATTTTTTTAATGCATAGTTTTTGTTTAAATCGTGAAATTTGTTATCAAAAAGGAAAAATTCAATTCTTCAGCAAAACTATTCGATCTTAAAAATATCTACAAAACTGTTGACTATTTTTTGAGAAGACGTATATTTTTTGTTTTAATCATGATAATGCTTCAAAAAAAATAAAAAATGCCATTTTTCGGCCAAACTATAGGAGACAAGAAAGAATATTAATCAGAAAATTGTTTACCTCAAAAAGGTCTACAAAAATTGATTTGAATTATTTTTCAATAAGACGTATAGTTTTTGTTTTAATCGTGACAATGGAAATACGTATGTTGCAATACCAATGCACATTATAAATTGTAATAATATACATTTATTGAAACGATACATTTTTCAGGGTAGCTGAGAATAAAAATTAGTGCAATATAAGGAGAAAATATTAAAGTAATCATGAAAAATAAAATTTGTACATTATTTTGCAATATCTGAATAACTTGACCAGACCGAGGTACGGAAATAAATATAATATACATATGATATAATATTGTTGAACATAATGTAGAAAAGTTCCCATTTTGGATAAAATCGAGTGCGAAGCACGAGATGCGTGATGAGAATGTGTCCGTTAAAGCCGAAGGAGCTTTAGAAAAAGAGAATTCACAATCAGAACTGCACTCTTCGACGAAGAAGGTGTAGATCTCCAAACAGTTAAGGTTCATGGGTTAGCTTTCGCAGATGACAAGATTGTTATGGCAGAATCAGT
>CAKNYM010052023.1:263562-278798 GCA_932195095.1 Andricus curvator
AATCTTAAACATTTTTAATGTTACAAAAAATGGAAAATATCAAAAGCAGAAAATTCCATCTTAGAAACAATGAAAGAAAATAATTGATTTAAAAACTATCTTTCTGCTAACATTTTTACAATATTTACGTGTGGAGTGAACGATTTATTTGAATTATTACGAGATATTTCTTAGTCCAAGGTTCACTTCTAGTTGAATTTATAGATGAGAAATTGTACGCAATTACACGGGAAAAGAATTAATATTGAATCAAGAAAATATCGTTGCGAATACGGATGCTACAATATTTTCTTGATCTAAAAAAATATTTTTCGTCTCAAGAAAATGTACTAGATTGAAGAAACTTGATTTTCTTGATTTAAGAACATTTTATTGAGACAAGACACATTTTCTTGGATCATGAAAATATGGTATCGTCCACATTCGTACCGATATTGTTTTTTTGATTCAGAGCTAATTTTTTTTTGTTGATATTAATTTAGAGCAAAATACGGTTTACCCGTTATCTCACACCAATAGTGTAATAATGCAAGAAAAATGAAGTCAAACAAAAATAAATTACCCTTTAAACCATTTTTTTATAATTCGTCAAAATATTTTTTATCTTGAAAATTTTAAAAGAAAAAACGAATGACAGTATTGAAGTATAAAGCAGATGTTATTCATTATTTCCTTTGTTTATTTATTATAATTAAGTCAAATAATATTATATCAAAATATAAGACAGAGGAACCAAAGGTGGACCGGTGGTTTTATCTTGTATAAATATGGAAATTATTAGTTATGTGGTTCACATTTCTACAACTGTAATTTTTGGTTGAAACCTGTACTTTTCTGTAAAAAATGTACAAAATGTAACAAAAAAATGTGTATAACTTTTTATTAATATTTGTTTACTTTGTTGTGAAAAATCTACAAGGTATTACAGAAAACTACTGGATTTTACCTTTTTTGAATTTGGGTGATTGACGTCATAAAAACATTTTTAATTCCACGTAAATTATTGTAGAAAATTACAAATTTGTACAAAAAAATACAAAATTTCACAAAATTTGAAATATTGGGAAATTGTACTGAAAATTGTGTTGTATATACTGGTAGTTTATTGTATAAATATACATATTTGAATAGAATAATATAAATTTTTACAAACAATACTTTTAGAATCCGCATCAATGTTTCTGTTCAAAATTAAGCAAGTAACAGATTTCAACGTTAAAAATATAAATTTTTCAATTTGAAAGCCACAGTAGTTGAACAAATGTGGAAGTTTGATTGACACTTCATAAACTATTTTTGATTTTAAAATAATTTCAAATTAATCATTATATGATATTGCTTCAGTCTAAAATATTCCATTTCTAACCATTTATTTTGAAATTTTTTAATTAAGGAAGATATTTTTTTGAATATTCAGCAATTTTTTACTTTTTATTAAAAATGAACAATTATAAATCAAATATTAAGAACCAAGCAATTTTAAACTAAATTATTTGAAATAGAAAGCCCTAAATCATTAATATTTTTAATATGCAAGTGAAATTATTGAATTTTCATGCACAAATAACAATTGAACAATTATCAATTTTGAAAAAATTTGAGTTAGTTCAAGAGATATTTACAAGTTTTGAGAAGATCCAAACTTAATTTAAAACTGCACAAAATTTCGAAAAATAAAAAACTAAATTTAGATTGTTGAAAATTTCGAAACAAAATTTTGAGGCTCTTTAAGAATTTTTAAAGGTTTTAAGAAAATAAAAAAAAATTTAAGTTTGCTGGAAAGATTTAAAATGATTTTTTATTTTGAAAAATTATTTTTAAGGGAATGCTTAAAAAGATTTAGAAGTAAAATGTGATTAATGATTGAAAATTAAACAATTATTAATTTGGAAAATAATCGAGTAAGTTAAAAATATATGTAGAATTTTTGAAAAGATTCCAAAATAATTTAAAATGTGAAAAGTTTTCAAAACATTTAGAACACAATGTAGATTTTTTACGATTTCGAACACAAAATTTATAAGCTTTTTAAGCATTTTTAAAGGTTTGAAATAAGTAAAAAACTCTATCAAAATCCCTAGAAAAACGAACAATCATTTTTTTTTGAAAATTAATTTAAAAATAATATTTAATTAGATTTCCAAAATGTTCAAAAAAGAATCTGCATCATTTTGAGGTAATTTTTTTACTTTCGAAGGATTTTCCAAAAATTTTAGGAAAAATTCGAGTTCCAAGATTATAAAATTATTATTAGATTCCTGGAAAATTTTTAAATGATTGTCTTAAAACAAATTTTTAAGAGAATATTTAAAAAGATTTCTAAACAAATTTTAACGTATAAATTAATGTTTCTGTGTAGATTCTTGTAGTTGTCATTTTTTGTAAATTCTGGTAGAAAATTGAAACTACAATAAAATGCAATAATGTACAAAAAAAAAAAAAAAAAATACAAAAAAGTACAAAATTTGTCTCAATAATATAAAAAAAAATAACTTTCCTGTAATTTTGGTTGTGATTTATTGTATTCATTTGTAGATTCCTGTAAAAATAGTTTTAGTTTTCTGTACTTTTTTGTAAAAATATTTCGACCAGGGTATTTAAAAAAAAAATATATAAATTAACGATTTGTTCGATTCCACAAAATCTTTGTTGCTTCAACCATGGAAATATGATTATTATATGGACAACAAAATATTTGGTTGACCAAACTAAATTTTTGGTTGTTCTAACAAAATCTTTTGGTAGATGAAGTATTTGGTTGGTTCAACGAAAAATTTTGTTGGGTCAATGGAATATTTTGTTGACTCATTTGTAACCAATTTTGTTGACAATTTTTTTATGGTCCAAAAAATTATGACGAATTTTTTGTAAGTACAGTTTTTGCTCTTGATAAGTAATGTGAAATTAGAAATTGGAAAAAAATGATTTGCTTAAGTTAGGATTATTTGAAAATGCGACATAGAAAATTGGTCAAAAAGTTGGTCAAAAATTGAGACTTTGAAATCAATGCGCGACCTGAAGATACTGATCGATTTCAAAATTTGTTTTGGACTTGATTTTTTCTCGAAAAAGTCAAATTTTGGCACTATCACGTTTCGAGTTTTCAAAAAATCGGATTAAAAAAATCGTGAAAAATGTTTTTCGTCTGACCAAAACCAGGATTATAGTATTTTTTGAGGCATTCTCGCACCTTGCAGACCATAAACAATTTATTTGAAATTTCTATCATTATATTATTTTTCACTAACAAAAATTGTTCCTACAAAAAATTTGCAACAATAGTTGAATCCTCAACCAAAACCGATTAATTTTCAAATCTGTAGATTTGAATCAGTTTAAATTTTTACCAATTCTAATCAGCGACGGAATTCTAGGTTTGAATCAATTATTTTCACTGATAAATTAGTAACTTTTACTGATTCATAAAAAAGTAGCTGTACAAATTTTTACAGTTTTGAATTTATAGAAAACCAAGCAGTTGAATTTTTAATAAAAAAAGATAAAATTTCCATCAAAAGAGATGAATTTTCAAATCAAAACGATGGATAATGAACAAAATAGTTGAATTTTCAATTGAAAACGATTTTTCAGTCAAAAAATAACAAAAATTTAACCCAAATTGTTGAATTTTCAAGCCAAAAAATTTTTTTTTATACAAAACAGTAGAATTTTATACCCTGAAATGTGAATTTTCAACAAAAACGTTCAATTTCAACCAAATAGATGAATTTTTTACCAAAAGAATGATATTATACCAAAATAAAATTTTCAACAAACAAGTTGCATTTTCGAACAACGAGATTAATTTTCAATTTATATGATGAATCTTCAACGGCAATAATTAAATTTTCAGTAAAAAAAGTAATTTTCAACAACAACAAAAAAATAATTTTTAAACAAAGTAGTAACATTTTCAACCTTTAATAACTAGATCAACTTTTAACCAAGTATAAGTTAATCTTTTGAACAAAAAACGGGGAAAACCGTTGATATTTCAACCAAAAAATATTTTTATTCAAGATCATTGAAATAGTTAAATTTTCAATGAAGCAGAAGAATTTGAACTAAAAAGATTAATTTTATACCAAAGAGAATAATTTTTAACAAAATACATGATTTTTTAACCAACTTGGAATTTTTAAAGGAATTTTCAAACTTATAGTTAAGTTTTGAAACAAACAAATGAATTTTCAAACAAAAAGATGAATATTCCACCCAAAAGACAAAGTTTTAACAAAATACAAAATATTTTAACCAAATAGTTGAATTTTCAACTGAAGAAGATAATTGTTCAGCCAAACATGGAATAGTTAAATTTTCCCTTAAAAAAATTTAAAAAAAAAGAAAATTTCAATAAAATTGAGAAATCGTTAACTTGACATAGTCTGTCTCCATTTCCACAATATTGCCTTCTAATTATTTGAACAAAGTTGAGAAAAATAAGAATTTTTTACAATCTCAAAATTATAATGGATCAGGGGGCTATAAATCAATTATGCATATCCAGGGTCTTGATGCGCTACTTTTTAACAGAATTCTGTTTTCGAATTTCAAAATTTTTATGGTTGTACATTTTTCTATTTTTCCACAGAAAATTGCAATTATTAAAGAAAACGTGGATTTATAAATTGAGGGGTTTTATTTATAACATTTGTCACTTAGAAAAATGTTTATTTGAATCAAGCAAACATTTGTTTGACCCTGTATCAAAGAAAGAATTTTTTGGATTCAAATAAGAATTTTTCTGAGTGGTTATGAACAATGAAGGAAGAAAGTTTATGAAAAATAAACAATGTTATTAATGGTAGGTATAGGTTTTTTAACAGTTGTAGAAAAAATTATGACACTGGTTTGCCTGGGTGATTTTTTATTAACAAATGAAAAGTCTAGACGATTTGCTCTTAAAAATAGCAATTTTTTAAACAACAATTCACGGAGAGAAGTTTTCATTCGATTGAATGATTTATTATTGTTTCTAAGAGATCTAACATCGTTATAAACAATGTACAAGTTTCAAATTTTTTTGAGCAATAGATTCTGAGTTTAATTTTTGCTCAGAGATGCTAAAAATAATTTTATAATTTTATTTTTAATAAATGATGAAATTGTTAAAAAATGGTTCAAACAAAAACTGACCAGGATTTCTTAAAATAACCGAGATATTCGTAATCTCCTGAAATATTTTGAAATCTTATGAAATCTTTTAAAATTTTATGAAATCTCCTTAAATTCCCTTCAAATCTTCGAAATCCCATTAAAATTCCCTGATGTCCTTCAAAATTTTTGAAAAGATTTCGGTATCACATGAATTCCTTTAAAATCTTTTGAAATACCGTGGTTTATTTTGTTTAGAAGAAATTTATGATTTATTTTGAAATATTTCGCAATTTTTTAAAATCCTTCAAAATTTTCTTAAATTCTGTTAAATCCTTCGAAATCGTTCTTTATTCCTTAAAATCCCTCAAAATTCTTTGAAATCCTTCGGTATCTCTTAAAATCCTTTGAAATCCAGTCAATCTTTTGGAACTCTGAATTAACATCTTGAAGTCCCTTAAAATATTGTAAAATCCCTTAAAAAATTGAGATGATGAAATTGTACTAGGTAATTTTTCCAAACTCTTAAAATCGTTTAAAATCTTTTGGAATCCTACCTTTAAGCTTTTGTAATCCCTTAAAATCTTTTGAAATTTCTTGAAATCTTATGGAATCCCTAGAAATCTTCAGGAATCTCGTTAAATTCCGTAAAATTGAAATCTCGTTTACGGTGAAAATAATTGAATATTGTTGATATATTGAGACGCATAGACACATAGATTAGACAATCAATAACAGAAAAAAATTTAATGTAATGCAAATCTAAAATCATATCCTATTCCTGGAGTTGCAAGTACATTATTCATTATTGAAAAGCATGCATTGTTTTTTTTTAACTAACAATAAGCCGTATGTCCTGAATTAAAACGGAACTGAAATTCAGCTGAGTCGCTTTTTAATCAAATCCATAATATCATTATCATTCTTCTTATCTCCTTGGCTGTAAGCCAGGTTCTCCTGACTTATTTGAGTTACAGATTTATAATATCTTGTTTTATCTGTATAAATCTTCAAATTTTTTAAATAATTTTTTTTCTCAGTTGCTTAATTTCAAGTTTTCTGTTTTATGCTACTCAACAAAAATGTTGCTCATTCAACAAAATCGTTTGATTGATTTCGAGCAAGAATTTGTTTAAGTGAACAAAATTGTTGTTGATTTGACCAAATATTTAGTTGTCTAACAACAATTTTTCATGAATCGACCAAACTATTTACATTTTGTAAAATCAACCAAAACTTTTAATTGCATCAACCGAATGTTTAAAATTTTTTTAAATTCCATGGTTGAACCAACAAAAATTCTGTTGATTCAACCAAACTTTTTTCAGGGTGTGTCTGTAAGATCCAACATTGAAGCCATACAATAAATTGTTATAACTTCTAAGTGTTGTCACGGAGAATTTTTCGAGGTTATGTACACTGTTAAAATTCTTTGGAATTCTCCAACACTTCTACAATACAAGCGTAAGGTAAAATTGCAAACACGGTATTGGAATGACGAAATTGCAATACATGTATTGTGAGTGCTGTAAATCGTGAAGCACCGTCGAGCATTCCAATACATGTATTGTAGCGTTTATAAATCGAAAATTTTATTGTGCACAAGGAATTCACGGAATTCATTAAACTAAAGGATTTCACGAAATTTATGGAATTCGCGGAATTAATGGAATTCACGAAATTTATGGAATTCACGGAATTCACTAAATTTGTGGAATTCACGGAATTCACTAAATTTATGGAACTCACAGAATTCATGGAATTCACGGAATTCATAAAACTTAAGGAATTCGCGAAATTTATGGAATTCGCGGAATTAATGGAATTCACGAAATTTAAGGAATTCACCAAATTTATGGAATTCACGGAATTCATGGAATTCGCGGAATTCACTAAATTTATGGAACTCACAGAATTAATGGAATTCACGAAATTTATGGAATTCATGGAATTCACGGAATTCAAGGAATTCACGGAATTCATGTAAATCACGGGATTTATGGAATTCACGGAATTCATGGAACTTGCGGAATGCACGAAATTCATGGAATTCGCGTAATTAATGTAACTCACAAAATTTCTGGAATTCACGGAATTCATGGAATTCGCGGAATTCACTAAATTCACTAAATTTATGGAATTCACGAAATTTAGGGAATTCATGGAAATAATGGAATTCATGGAATTCACGGAATTCGCCGAATTGACGGAATTCACGGAATTAATGGAATTCGCAGAATTGACGGAATTCATGGAATTCATGAAATTCGCAAAAATCACGGAATTCATGAAATTCGCAGAAATCATGGAATTCACGGAATTCATGAAATTCATGAAATTCGCTGAAATCGTGGAATTCGCAGAATTCATGAAATTTACTGAATTCATGGAATTCACTAAATTAATGAAATTCATGGAATTCACGGGATTAATTGTATTCACGGAATTTATGGGATTCACGGAATTCATACAATTCACGGAATTCGTGTAATTTAATAAATTCTCGGGATTGACTGTATTCATGGAATTCGCGGAATTAACTGAATTCACGGAATTCATTTAATTGACGAAATTCACTGAATTAACGAAATTAATGGAATTCGCGGAATTCACTGAATTCATGAAATTCACTGAATTTACGGAATTCTCGGTATTCACGTTCCATGAATTCCTTGAATTCCGTGAATTTATTGAACTTCATGAATTCTTTGAATTCTCTGAATTCATTAAATTTGGTAAATTCCTTGAATTCTTTGAATTCAATTAAGACCATGAATCGGACGAATTTTTTGAATTTCATGAATTCTTTGAATTTGTGAATTTCGTGAATTCCTTGAATTTCGTGAATTCCTTGAATTTCGTGAGTTCCTTGAATTCCGTAAATTCCTCAAATCTCGTGAACTTCATGAATTCCTTGAATTCTATGAATTCCGCGAATTCCGTGATTTCATTCAATTCCTTGAATTCCTTGAATTTCGAGAATTCCTTAGATTGCGTGAATTCGGTAAATTCCTTGAATTCCATCAATTCCTTGAATTCCATCAATTCCGTGAATTCTAGGAATTCCGTGAATTCTATTAATTCTGTCAATTCCGTGATTTCCTTTAATTCCGTGAAATCTTTGCATTCCTTGAATACTATTAATTTCATGAATTTCATAAATTCCATGAATTCCGTGAAATCCTTGAATTCCGCGAATTCTGTGAATTCCATGAATTCCTCGAATTTCCTAAATTCCGTGGATTCTTCGAATTCCATGAATTCCATGCTTTCCTTCAATTCCTTGAAATCCTTGAATTCCGTGAATTTCATGAATTCCTTGAATTTCGTGAATTCCATGAATTCCTTGAATTTCGTGAATTCCTTAGATTTCGAGAATTCCGTGAATTCCTTAAATTCAATCAATTCCTTGAATCCCATCAATTCCTTGAATTCCATCAATTCCTTGAATTCCACCAATTCCGTGAATTCCATTAATTCCGTGAATTCTATGAATTCCACCAATTTCGTGATTTCCTTTAATTCCATGAAATCTTTGAATTCCTTGAATACTATGAATTTCATGAATTCCGCAAGCCCCATGAACTTTAACACGTTTTTCCCATAAGAAAAACCCATAATAATTATGCTAGAAAGTTGCAGTTTTGTCTAAAATTTGTCACTTTTTATCCACTCTTTAATTAGAGTGGGATAATAATTAATTAAAGTTAACAAAAGTAACTGTTTTAACAATTTATTATTATTTCGAATAATATTTTCTTTGAATAACGCTAGAAAGTTGCGGGTTTTTCTGAAATTTTCAGCTTTTCTTTGAGTTTTTAGTTGCGAACACATAAATAAATAAAAAAAACATAAAATAAATATTAATACTAATATTTTGAACAAAAAGAGTCTTGGTAACTTCTTGCAGGAAAATTTACATTCAATATGATCCATATAGAAAATTTGAAGAATATTTCAAATATCTGTTTTATTTCTGAAAAATATATTCATAAAATAATTTAAGTTATAAAAAGAAAGAGATTGCTTAAAAATTGATTCTCTCTAATGTTCATTTATTATTTGTTCATAACTAAAAAGCCAACGTAAAGTTAAAAATTAAAAAAAAAAGAACTTTCTAGCAATTATTTAAGAGAAGACAATTTGAAAAATAATAAATTGTTCAAACAAGTATGTTTGTTAATTTGCATTAATTATTACCTCACTAAGTGAAAAGTGGATAAAAATGTACAAATTTCAGAAAAAACTGCAAGTATCTAGCATCAATACATAAGAATATAATTATAAACCATAATAATTTGCGACTTTCTGAGTCTATTCTTAGAGAAAATTGCTGAAAATAATAAGAAATTGTTTAACAAATTTATGTCAACATCTGATCATCAGTAGAAATTAGTATTTTATGTATAAGAAATAATTTGTATCACAAAAAACTGCAAACAAAATCATAATTAGCGCAAAAAACTCGCAAAAACCAATTTTTTCACTAATGCCATAGCTTTGATTAAACGTTCCTTAATTTATATTTTTATTATTTTATTTATGAATTTTTTCGACACGTGTCTAATATTTTAAAAATAGGTTTTTATAGTAAAACTTTTTTCATTTTTTTTCTTTACATAAAAGATTCTTTGACTCGAGAAAAATCGACACATATTATATAATTATATTTTAATGATCAGTAAGAAACTATTTGTTTTAAATAAGTAAAATCATTTCTTCATTATAAAAAAACGTATGCAAGGAAAAATCAGAATAGCTGAATTTTGTTCAAACTACTAACCAAAAGGGACAAATTTAAATCAGAAAAAGTTGCTTTGAATGAAAATTTCTACAAAAAAGGTTCATTTACTTTTCAAAAATCTGAAACCGCATCCCTCATGAAATAAAAAGTAAAATTACCGAATATTTGTAATAGGTCCTAAAATACAAGCAGCATTAGAAAGAGTTGTCTCATTTTTTGATCACTGCCTACAGTTTGAAAATTCTCAAAAAATGTATAGTTTGATGGAAAGAAACTTTTAATTTAATTTTAAAATCCCTTATGTTTGGTATAATTTAAAATAAAAAATGTTTTCATTTTAAAGCCTTCAAAGATAAAAGTATTCCAGTAATTCTTGTACAAATAATTCAACATAAACCTTGAAATTTTTATGCTAAGTATACTCAGTCTGACTTTGGTCATATTTGCTGGCGTAATAAAGTGCGACATAATAAAAAAAATGTCTAAAGAGTTAATTATATTATTTTTTACGAAGACCTCCTTACGCAATGAGAATCTCATGTTTCAGTATTTACATACTTAAAATTAATTTGACTAAAAAAAAACAATTTCGCTACTATAGATATTTTGAAAAGAATGAGTTCTTGATCAATAAAGTGAGACAGAATAAATGATACCATAAATACTTGATTGTACAACATAAATATGTGACGTAAAAGTAAATGAATATGTTCAGACCTATAAATCCCCCAACTCTAATTAAAAAAAACGGAATTTTTTGGATTGAGATAAAAGATAGCAGCTAGTATATATAAATGATCAATTACTTTAAAAATTAGTTAGTAGACTCTTGTGGAAATACTAAAAGAATCGGTTTCTTCATCTAGAAAAGATGAGGATTTTTATTTGTAGCCTCTTCTTCGCATTAGCGATTGTCTTCAATTTTATCGGTAAGTAGATAAATATCGCATCAACAATATTAACAAATTTTATTTATTCTTAAACTAGCGACTGCATTGTGAAATTCAGCATTCAGTTGAATTTAATATAGGTTATTGCAATTTATCTGAATACCTTTGAACTTGTAGGAATTTATTAGAATTTCTTAGAATTCGATTGGAATATATTGGATTGCAACCAAATTGAAATAAAATTACATAAAATTCACTTTAATTTAGCAAGCTTCAATTAAAATACAAAATTCAATTTGAATTGCTAGAAATATCAATTTGAATATAGAGGTTGAATATAGAGAGATTTATTAAAATATTTTTTATTAGTAAGACCTTGTGTTCGAAATGCTCAATTTGATATATTTTCAAAGAAAAAATAATTCAATCTTGAATTCCTTTTTAATGCGCATATGTGTTAATTTTTGTAACGTTCACAAAAGTAAGAAAATAAAAAACGCAAATTTCTAAAATTATTTAGGTCTCTATGATTAAAAATGAAAATTGTTTAACTTTCGTGGATTATTTGAGATTAAAAGAAAATGTTTAGAGGTAGGCCAAGCGTTAACAATGCAACAAATCTTTTAGTTATAAAAAGAATCGTGAAAGCTTCACATGTGCGATGTAAAACTATCGTGTGAATAATACTAAGGCTAAAAATTTCATTTTATAAAAAATTCACCCTCTTCACCAAAACTCTCTCTTTAAGACACTATTACGTCATTTTTAAGCGTCTTTTCTGAATTTTATGAAATGAAAATGAAATTTTAAGCATAAATTATACAAGAATTTTTACTATACAAGTATGGAAAATAATGCCCTTAACATAAACATTTTTCCCCTTTTCCCCCTTGATAATTCATAAAAAATTACATTTTCTTGCTTTAAAACTTTTTATTTTAGTACATTATATAAGTATATTGAATTCAAATAATGCAAGGCGAAAGTGTTAAAAAAAAGTTTGTTAAATAAAAATAATTTTATGATAGTTCTGGGTGAAAGATTTTTTAAATCTTTTGAGTTAAAAATAATTTGCGAAAATCGTAAAATTCACTGCTTTTAGAAGTAAATCCCAATGCATTCCTACTAACTACAACAAATTATTATTCATGCGCAATTAAATCAGACATATAATTATTTGTGTAATTTTTGAATATCCGGAAAGAAAATAGTCTGAACTTTATAATATTTTTTATTATATTATATAATATATAATATAATATTTACTTTATTTATTTATTAATTTGAATTCATTTCGGATTTTCAAATATTTTAATAAACAAATTATGTGTTTTAATGAACTTCTTAGAGAGGGGGTAGGTAAAATTAATAAAATAATACCTAAGTTATAGAATAAAACATTTTTTTATACATATATAAGTTTTTAATGAAAGTTAAGTATTAAACATAGATATGCTTTCAACGCAACAAAGAATTAATAACAATTTTTCAATAGAAAATAATCAATTTTACATATCTCAAATACGTCTTTTTTCTCCGTATAAACTAAGAATCTTACAAAAGGATGGCTTATTTTATTCCTTAAAAGATTATCTGCAAATCTCATTGGTACGTTTTTATTTATGAAAACCTATTGTTTACAAAAATAACGATTTTATAATTCCTAAATAAAAGTTTTTCAATAAAAACGTACCAATGAGATTTGCAGAAAATCTTCTAAGAAATAAAATAAGCACTACAGCATTAGGATTAAATAATAGTTGCAACTTTCATCTAAAGTGAGAGAGAAAAACATTAAAACCTAAAAACTATTGTTAAATAAACAATGAAAATTGTGAAATATTTATTTCACAAGTTCACTTTGTTTTTATTTCCAAAACTAGTTATAATTAACAATAAAATATTTTCCTCGATTTTATAAATCATTTTTAACAACGTTTATTTTTCAGCTTGAAATAACTTTAGTTCATGTTCAATTTAAAAACAAGTATAATGAAAATTCCCTTCTAGTCTTAAATCTTAAGCTAAATTTCATGAAAAAAGTTATGCCGAAAAGCAAATTTTCCCGGTTCGCTAACATTTTTCACGGTCAATGAAAGTAAAAAGTTTTAACTCTAAATCTAAAAATGTGTCCATTTGAAGTAATAAAAACTGAGCTGCAAATCATTTAAAGCAATTTTGAGCTAGATATATTAAAAATTGAACGATCACATTTTTGTTATAAACTGAACACTTCTTAAATCAGAAGTTAAAACATTTTTATTTTAAAGAGTTTAAAAATCCTTGAAAAGCTTCAAAATTTTATTTCAAAATCTTGAAACATCTACACGTTGTTTTACATTTTTTTTCAGATTATGAATTAATTTTTAAATTTTTTCAGACCTTCTAAACATCTTTCAAAGTGATTCGAATTCTTCCTAAAATTTCGTTTAAATCCTGCAAAATAAAAAATATTCCCTTAAAATCTTCCAGATTCATTTTTGAAAATTTTAGAAATCTTTTCAAATCTTTTTAAATATTCTTTTAAAATTAATTTTTCAAAATAAAAAGTCATTTTCAATTTTCCTAGGAATCTTAAGAAAATGTTTTTTTATTCTTTTGAAGCCTTTCACAATTCTTCAAAATCTTCTAAATTTTTTGTTCGAAACCTGCACAAATCTATATTTTGTTTTAAATTAGGCCGTAGGCTATTTGCACATAAATTTCGGTACGAATAGCCCAATTTCGTCGGTGTACGTAGACACTTTGTTTAATTTATTTGAAATCATTTCAAATTTTAAATTGAACATAAATTCAACTTACTTGAATTTTTTCTAGGAATAATAATAGGTGTTCAATATTTATTATACATCAAAATTCAACAATTTTACTTGCAAATTAAATTTGTTGAAATAGAAGAATAAAAATTGTAACTTTCAAAATTTAGTTGTTTTGTTTAATTTTGAATATTTGATTTACATTTACTGATTTTAAATGAACAGTCAAAAATTTATAAATATTAAGCAATTTTTATTTTTCCTAATTAAAAAATTTCAAATTTTAAAGTTTCAAATTTGAGACTAAAACAATATTTTTAAGTTTAATAAAAGTCTTTAAGTATGAATATATTGTTTTGAAGTTACTTTACAATTTTAAATAGTGTATAAAGTTTCAATCTTGCGTTGACATTTGTTTATCTACTAAGACTTTCCAATTTAAACAGTTTAATTTTTAACGTTAAAATCTGGAAATTCTTAAATATTGAACTGATTTCGAATTGCCTAGTAAAATTAATTATTATTCACTTGTTAATCCTTAATGCACAGTTCAATTTTAAAAATCATTATAATTTATATTCACAGCTGACCAACTAAAAAGATTTTTTATCCAACATTTTCGATTTCGAATGCTTCTAATTTTAAAATTGTTAAGTCTTCAAAACTGCATTTTAAAAATTTTTTTAATGAAAAATGTACGCTTAAAAATTTAAATCTAAAATAAAACATTTTTAAGTCAAAGATTTTTGAATTGCCCATTGTAAACTGAATGATATCATAATTGAAACAGATAACAATTCAACTAATTATTTGAAGCAAATTTGGATCATAAGAATATATTAATCATACTTTGTGGTTTCCTATAAATAATCCCTGATGACGGGGTCTAAATTGGCCCCGAAACATGTTGGTTCCCTGGTAGTATAAAAAAGACGGATAAAGGAAAAAGTGAGAGGTTGGTTTTGGTTGACTTTTTCTCTTTTTCTCCCTCTTTTTTCTTTTGGTTTTTTTTGTCTCTAATGAGCCGAAAAGTGAGGTAGTTTAGAGGTCTGTTTTTTAAATCTGAATCTTTTTCATGCTCATTATGCAAAAAATTATTCATGATAAAATAGATTTCTGTTCGATCTTAATTAAAAAATTTTTAAATAGAGACACTAAACAAATGATTCGTTCCAATCTGCAGGGTTTGTTTATGATTATTTTCTGATTTCTTTCAATTGAGCCTAATAATTTTTCCTCAATTTCTTGAAAGAAATCTTTTTATTTAAAATTTTTGTAATAAGAATGCATTAAGTATCAGCAATTTTAGAAATACGTGCAAAATTTTTGGATTGTTTCTTTTTCCTATTTGTGAAAATGTAATAATCTAAATAGATTGGTTTTGAATCACTCACAAACTGTTGAAATAAAACTTGGACCGATTTTTTTTCTAAACATTTGTAAAATTCCCGGTCAAAAAATAAATTCACTGTCATTTCCCAGTTTTTCCCGGTCTCATAAAATTCCCTGTCATTTCCCGGTCCGGGAAGATTTTTAAATCTAAAAGTAGTTTTTTTCAGTTTTCTTTCGCTTAGAAGATGGGAAATGTCGCAAAGATCACTTGAAACACTGAACGATTATTTAGCACTGTCAATAAATTACTTTTAATGTATTATTAAATTCAATGTTATTATTTTGACATGCATTTGCAACGATCATAGGCCAATATAGCGACTTGCGCTATGTACATAGAATAGGGCGGAGGTGCAGGGC
>CAKNYM010052023.1:300006-344227 GCA_932195095.1 Andricus curvator
AATTTTCTACCAAAAAGATGAATTTTCAACAAAATACATTAATTTTCTACCAAATAGTTCAATTTTCATTTTATAAAGAATAAATTTTCAACCAAAAATAGAATAGTTACATTTTCAGATAAAAAATTAAGCTTTAACCAATAAATAAGTTAATTTCCTGCGAAAATGGTTGAATTTTCAACCAAAAATATTAATTTTCAACCAAAAATATGAATTAACAATAATATTAGTTGATTTTTTAACCAAGCAGTTAAATTTTCAAGCTAAAAAGACTGATTGTTTCGAAGACACTTGCATTTTCAACAAAAAAGGCAATTTTCAACCAAGAAAGATGAATTTTCAAACAAGAATGATGACTTTTCTATAATTAAATGTGAATTTTCTGCGAAACAGTTGGAATTTCGACCAAAAAAGATGACCTTAACAAAATAATTAAATTTTTAACTAAGTAGTTAAATTTTTAACAAAATAGCTGGATTTTTAACCAAATAGTCGATTTTTCAAGGCAAAAGGATGAAGCTCTCAAAAGACAGTTGAATTTTCAACCGGATAAGTCGAATCTTCAACCAAAAAATTCATTCTCAACCAGAAAAGATGATTTTTTAACCAAGAAAGTGGACTTTCAGTTGAATTTCCAACAAAATAATTAAACTTGCAATAAAATAGTTCAATTGTTAACTAAATAATAGCTTATTTTTTAATCTAAAAAGAATAATACTCAACCAAGAAGATTAATTTTCTACCAAAAGACAAATTTTGAACAAAATACATGAATTTTCAAACAAATAGTTGAATTTAAAATTTAAAAAAATAAGTTTTTCAACAAAAATGGAATAGTTAAATTTTCAGTTCAAAAAATTATTTTTCAACGGGGAAAAACGAATTTTCAACCAGTTAAATTCAACCAAGTAAGGCGAACTTTAAACAAATTAGTTGAATCCTTAACGAAAGATGAATTTTCAACAAGAAAGATTAATTTTCTGCCAAAAAGACGAATTTTTGACAAAATTCAGGAATTTTCAACCAAATAGTTTAATTTTATATTAAATTGTTCAATTTTCAAGCCAAAAAGATGTTTAATTTACAACCAGATTAATTTACAACCAAATAGTTGAATTCTAACTAAAACGATGAATCTTCAATAAAAACATTAATTTTCTATAAAGTAGTTCAACTTTAAAACAAGTAGTTGATTTATCAATCAAAAAGATGAATTCACAACGAAACATACAATAGTTGATAGTTCAACCAAAAATTTTAATTTTAAATAAAAAACATTTTAAATAAACCCAAAAAAGACGAATTTTCAACAAAATAGTCGAATGCTCAACTATAATAGTTTAATTTTCAACCAAATGATTGTATTTTTAAACAAACAAGATTAATTTTTTAATAAGAAGATTAAGTTTCTTCTAACAAACACGAATTTTTAACAAAAAATATATATTTTTAATGAAAAATGAAATTGTTCAATTTTAAATTGAAAAAATTAATTTTCAACCAAAAAATAAATACATTTTTAATAAAATAGTTAAGTTTTCAACCAAAGAGATGAATGTTCAACTAAAATGATGAATCTTCAAAAGAAAAGAATTTGCAACAATTCAATTAAGTACACAAGAAATACATGAATTTTCAAACAAATATTTGAATTTTCAACTAATATTAATTCATAATAAAAAATGAAATACTTTAATTTTCAGATAAAAAATTTAAGTTTCAACCACAAACAAACGAATTTTCTTTAACCAAAAAAATGAATTTTTAACAACGTAGTTCAACTTTCAACCAAGCTAATTTTTCACCAAAAAGGTGCTTTTTTAACGAAATAGTTACATTGTCAACAAAATAATTATATTTTAAACCAAATAGCACAATAATTGTTTACATAGTTATCCCTATGTATAAAGTAGGAAGTTGGAATATAAAAGTTCTGAATTAGAAAAAATTACTCAGGATATTTGTTTATTATTCTGGGAACGGAAATGGAGGATGTGGGCGTGAAAAAAATAACTTTCGATACTCACATCCGGCTTTTTAATGCTGTTTTTAACAAAAGGTTCGAGTTCCGTGCCTTGGACTCGGAATTTCATGGCGTCGAATTGTTTCCGTTTCTTTTGTCCAGCTTTTGCACAAATCTGCTCGTGAAGAGTAATTCGGTCGGAGGCAAACCGACGAGCACAAATTCTGCATGGGACCAGAGAATCGTTGCAATCGGCCCTTAAAAATGCCCATTAAGAAATTAATTTAAAGATATGCTCTCAATTGATTTCTGAAATATTTATTTTTTGAAAAAATGTACCGTAAACTGGGGCAAAATGGCTCATTCGGGGGATAAAGGGCGCACATTTGATTCTGCATTTCTGAATGTGAAATTTGCTTTTTCTAGATGAAAAATTTAGAGGATTGCAGCTACAAATTGTAAAACTTCAATTGAAAACCCTAGAAGAAGTTTATAATACAGTTTTGAATACAGAGGTAAGGGTGCGCCGCTTTCCCTCACGTATGTGCCACTTAGCCCCAGTTTATGATGTTTTTAATGTTGATTTACTATTCACTCAAGATTTATTTATTTGGAAAAAAATATTAAAAATTTTATAATGAAATCTAACCTGCTAGCGATGCTTCCAGAACTTTTTGGGGTTGATCCCCTGGACGCTGCAGATCTTACTTTTGATGCCATTTTTGTTTTCGCTGATCCTCCACTGGAAACTGATAATGAAGAGGCTGGCCGAGATACCGGATTTGTTGGAGAATTCGATTTTCGAGGTGTTGTTCTCTGGAATTTTTTTAATACAAAATAAAACAACAGTTGTTTAAAAAATGTTAATATCATTTTACGTAATTAGATTATTTTTTATTTTATAGTATCGATTCGATTTACATAATAAGAGTTCAAGAAGGTCTTACAAAACTCACAGTAAGGAAACCTCAAATCTCAAAATTTTAATTTATTGATAGAAAATTGAAAGTCTGGTTTTTCAATTAATTGAGACATTGATGATGTGAGGAAGGTCCGTTTAAAAAATTCAAAATGTTTGAAAAGATAATGTAAAAACTGTCATGGTGATGACAGTTTTTGTAAACATGGGGCCACAAAAGGGTTTTCGTTTGTTTATATTTTTTAGGCTATTTCAAGCTTGAATTTGCATATGAAACAATTGCAAAAAAGTGATAAAATTTTTTATTTTAGGTAGTATATTCAGAACTACTAATATTATATGCATTGTCAATTAATAAAATACAAACATAAAACAATATTACTATGATTGCAAGTTTAAATTGTACTTGAAAAAAATTGAGTGGTAATGAATTTGAACTTTTCACTATGGAACATTATCAAGTTCAAAATAATTCGATTTTGACTACCTGGTTCTTGCATGGTTTTATTTTCAGCGCAATTTTTTTTCCTAGATTAATTTGGGAAGATGCTTGGTAAATTGGAAGGCTAATTTAAGAATATGAAGTTATTAATGCTTTTTCGAAAATTTTCAATTATTTTTCCATCTTTAATTTTTAAGACTTGAAAGATGCACATTTTTTATTTTAAAAGCCATAAATGTGATATTGCACCATTTTTCAGCAACTCAAATAATAACATTTCAATTCTGAACGTTCTAAATTTTAGAAATGGTTGACTTTTACTTTGTAAAATAAAATAATTTTCAATTTTAAATGCGTAGTATAGCTGAAAATTCAACTGTTGAATTTTGTAGAAAAATTGTCTGTTAAAAATTACGCTGTTGAATTTTGTAGAAAATTCGTCTCTGGGAAATTTAACTGCTGAATTTTCAATCAAGAAGATTAATTTTCTACCAAAAAAGAGGAATTTTCAACGAAATAGATGAATTTTCTATAAATTAGTTTTACTTGTCAACTAAAAGAGAATACATTTTTTCATAAAAAATGGAATAATTAAATTTTCAGTTAAATTTTCAACCAAAGAGATAAATATCCAACTAAAATGATGAAGCTTTTAACAAAAAATGTATCTTCAACAAAGTAGTTCAATTTTCTACCAAGTAGTTGAATTTTCAACCACAAATGAATGTTTAAATAAAATGGCGAATCTTTAACTAGAGTAAAGGAATTTTCAACCGAAGTGATTAATTTTGAACCGAAATGGTTAGTTTTCGACCAAGAAGATTAATTTCTACAAAAAAGACGAATTTTGAAATGACTAAGATAATTCTTCAACCACAAATTCAATAGTTCAATTTTTAGTTAAAAAAATCAATGTTCAAGCAAAGAGATCAATTTTGAAATTATTTACATATTCAATAAGAGAAATTAATTTTAAAAAAATTGTAACAAAAGTAATTGAAATTTCAACTGGAACAGTTGAATTTTTAGAACAAAAAATTCACTTTCAGCCAAAGAAAAAACGAATTTTCAACAAAATATCCAATTTTACAACTAAAGAGGTGAATTTTCGATTAAAATTATAAATCTTCAACCAAAAGAAATTAATTTTTAACAAAAGAGTTTAACTTTCAACCAAGTAATTATTAATTAACTCTGAACCAAAAATGTAGTATTTGATATTTCTACAAAAAAATTAAATTAAATTAATAAAAACAGACTAATTTTTAAATCAAAATAATGAATTTTCAACAAAAGAATTGAGTTTTCAACCAAGAAAGATATTTCAGTTAATAAAGAAAAAAATCTCATCCAAAACGTTGAGTTTTCAAACCAAAAAGACGAATATTTGACAAAAAAGTTGAATTTACAAGCCAAAAATATGCATTTTTTATCAAATTAACTGAATTTTCAACCTTAAAAAGACGATTTTTCAAAAAATTAGTGAATTTTCAACTAAAAAAGATTAATTTTCTGGCAAAAATGGAACAGCTACATTTTCAGTCAACAAATTTATTAAAAACAAAAAAAAAAAACAACAAAAAAAAAACGAATTTTCAACAAAATAGTTACATTTTGAACCAAAGAAATAGTATATTACCCGCTCCACAGGCATTAAAAGTCGAATTTTCGATTGAGGTATGATGAAAAGAATTTTGAACTAAAATGATACACCTTCAAAAAAAAAAATTGTAAATTTTCAACCCAAAAGATAAATTATTTACCAAAAAGAATAATTTTCAAGAAAATGGACGAATATTCAACAAAATAGATCAATTTTCAACCAAACGGATACATTTTCAACCAGGACGATTAAATGTCTATCAAAAATATAAATTTTTTACAAAAAATGGAATAGTTAAATTTTCGTTAAAAAAAATTAATTTTCAATAAGAAGAAATAATAATAATAATATTATAAATAAAATAATACAATAAATATAATGAATAATATAATAATAAATTTTCAACCAAATATGGATTAGTTAAATTTTCAGTTAAAAAAATTGATTTAAAACAAAAAAAATTTCACCAAAATATTTAAATGTTGAGCAAGAAAAAATGGGTTTTCAACTAAAACGATGAATCATCAAAGAAAAAAATGAATTTTTAACAATGTAGTTCCACTTTCAACTAAGTAGTTGAATTTTGAACCAAAAAAGGTTTCCGGTCACTATTCACTAATAGCAAAAATCTTTGAAATTTAATAAAAACGTTAAATTATGCTGTCTTTCTTTCTCAGAGGTATTCATCTTGAAAAATAATAATTTTAATAGAACCGTTTGTGGTGTTTTGGTTTTCAAAATTATTTTTAAATGTTAATAATGCTATGAAAATATAGAAAAATTGTTACTTTTAATTTATTGTAAAAATATAATTTTGACTGTTACTTACTTGTGGTGAGCCCACACTTGTAGTTATTTACTACAAGTTATCAACCTAGAAACACTACCCGAATCGGGTAGTGTCACGCCTACCCCGAAAGGGAAATGGCTTAATGGTATACATACTTAACCCTCAAACCACAAGGTGAAGATTCATGACATAAAAGGCAAGGTCGGGTTGTATCCAACCCCGCGCGATTTTTACTATAAAGTTCAACTTAATTTGAATAAAGATAACAAGAATTTATTTGAGAATGTATTTTGAACTTATTAACATGAAAATAGGATATCTAGACATAAAAGAAAATACCTAATGCACTTCTTCTCCATTATCAGTATCACTAACACAAGCTGGGCAGATCACTCTTTTATGTTCTCCACATACAGACTTATTGCACTTATCACAAAATGAATATCCTTTTCTGTCTTTCTTCGGATCACAAAAATCACATCTTTTGACTTTCTTCACTAACGCGACTGTCAAATAGGGTACCCAAAGCATGGTGACGGAAAAACGAGAGGGGGAGGGCGCTAAGAAGTTTTGAAGTATGTTCGGGTTGGATTCAACCCACACCTTATGGTTTGAGGGTTAACAATAAAAAAACTTGGGTTCATGTCAAATATAAATCGAAATACTGTTGTATGCGTCTGTCTTGATTCGAAATAAAATGTTACATTATAGACTTTGAATTTTTCTCAGTTTCATCATGCACATAAATGTTACATTTTTCTTACACTTGAACTTAAAAATAAAAATCTAATATAAAAATAAAATAATGTAATACATTTATGTGAGAAATATGGCCAGAAAACGTGGTAAATGGAATTTTACCAAAAATTCGATTCAAAGGCCGTAGCAGGATAAGCATGGTCTGGGTGCCCCGCATGGATTTGCTACATATTTGGGGGATAAGTTTCTTTCATTATGAAACTAATTTACCCCAAGTGCCAAGTTCAAAAAAATTTTTTTACAACAATTATAAATAAATTTTGAAAAATTAAAAAAATCAATTTTCTCAAAATTGGCTCAACCGATTTTGATGGTTCAAATATATATTATAGAAGGTACTAAGACAATTTAAAAAAAAAATTGACACCTAATTCCTTTCAGGAGAAGGGTGTGAAAAAAATTATGGTAATTTTGTAACAATTTTTTTAAAATGAAGTACTTCTTGCACACCTACCATTTTTTGCCTATATTATGCTCACATTCAAGGCTCCAAAATATATTTTTGTGGAAATGATCACAGCATTACTTCATCACGGAAAAAAGTAGATAGTTAGATTCACTTTGATGTATTGTTAACTTGAAGTTTACTTGTTCGCATTGCACAAGAAACAATTCAAATAGTTTTTGATACTGAATGAGATAGTGATCTCAAATATACAAAGTCTGAAGTCAGCATTACTACTTCAAATTGTAAAAAGAAAGATTACTAGAACAAGTAGCTTCAATAACTATTTGAAATAGTACATTTGAACATGGGAGACTGTATGAATAACTAATTTTCATAGTAAGCAAAGAATTGTGAGTTTGACTTTTGCAAGTGAGTTCGATCTGCTTTTTCGCATTGCAATAATCACTGCGCGAGATTGTTAGCCTTACTATTTGAAATTGTAAGTGAGTTCAGTGGCACAACTAGAAAAGTGTAGGCCCCCTCCGCAACATTTTTTAGGCGGTCCGTTTCAAATTAAAAAAGAAGGACGACTTATAACTTGCTTATCAGTAAAACAACAGATTTTCGCTTTTCAATCTATAAGACAGACCGCGCACTGACCTTTTACAAAATTAAATAAATTGTCGGAAACTATTTTATAATGTTTTCTCTTTTATCATAATATCACTTGAGATAATTATTATAAATGAACATAGTGAATAACTCTACTTTATACTTCAATACTGTTTTTTTATTTTGTACAAAATTTTCAGAATTTAAAAATATTCTGAAGAATTATATATAAAAAGGATACTTTTTTTTACATTATTTCTACTATGGAATTTTCTGCTTATGATATTTTTAATTTCTTATAACACTAAAATTGATTAGGATCGTACTTGATTAAGCCACCTAAGTTCAAATATTATATTATTTGGAAGAATTTTTTTTTAGTAGAATAATACATTGTTTTCGACATATCATTTTTTGAACCAATAATGAAAAAATAATTTGTAATAAAATTTGAGTTCAAATTAATTTCCAATTTTAACGTAGTAATAATTTTTTCAACCTTTTCACATTGATATTTGTAAAAATTACTACCATTTCATGAAAAAAAATATATTTTCTAATTTTTTTTTCAGATTTTCAACAACAATAAAATCTACCATACTACTATGATATCGCGATCTTTGATATTACAGGGATCACAGCGTAAAAGGAGCTCAAAAAAGGAGAAATAGGGTGGTTTTCGCACGAAAAAGGGGAAAATAGGGGAAAGATTAAACATTTATTTTCATATGTCGAAAAGAACAAACAACCTTTCCGTAAGAAATGTTACATTTTTAAATAACTTTTAATGATTTCTGCCATTTAAGATTTATTTTTAAAAATTGGATATAGTTAGATCGTTGGAAACCCATCCAGAGTGAAATAAAAAAATCCGGGAAAAAATAAAATTAGTTAAATATACAATTTTGACATGTTTGACATCGTTCTCATAAATATTTCTTTCCAAGATTTTTCATTTCATCCTTACTATAATTAATACTTTCAATCTAAATTTAAAACAATTGAAATCAGTTAATATCTTCTGTTCTCTTTCTTAAATTCACAATTAAACAATTTTTTTTAATTAAAAAAAAAAATTTGCCTTATTGAAAATTTTTGGAAAATATACAAAAACATGTTTTTTGGATTGATTCGAACCTGAAATTGAGTCACCTTGAACCAAAGAAACATGTTATTATTTTTTATCCATGGGAAACATTTTTTTCGTGGTGTTTATAACGTTCGAAAATCGCAAAAAAAGATATTAAATCCCAAAAATCCTAATTCACGACAAACATTTTTTTCCGAAAAAGAAAAATAAAAAAATGCTTCTTTGGTTCAAGCTGAATAAATTTCAGTTTCGACATATTCAACTTTTTTTTAAATGTGTGCATATGACTCAATCAAAAAAAAACATGTTTTTGCATATTTTCAAAAAAATTGTAACTAAGCAAGAAATTTATTTTTAACTTTCACAATTTTAAATTTTCAATGAGTAAGATAATTTTTGAACAAAATAGTTGAATTTTTGAATTAAGAACAACAGTTTTTAACCAAAAATCGAATAGTTATATTGTCGTTTCAAAAAATTAATTTTCAATTGAAAAAACTGAATTTTCTCCCAAATTGTTGAATTTTCTACAATGCAGTTGATTATTCAACTCGAAAATATGAATTAATAATTAGGAAGTTAATTTTCAACCTAACATCACAATTGTTAGTTAAAAAACCTACTTTTTAACAAACAAGAAAAAACTAACTAAAATCATGAATTTTTAACTAAGAAATTAATTTTTAACAAAGTTGTTCAAAAATCACCAAACTATTGAATTTTCCAGAAGAAATTCAAATTTTCTACAAAACAGTTGAATCTTTAACCCAAAAAACACGAATTTCCAACAAGAGTTGAGTTTTCAACCAAAAAAGATTTTTTAGCCAATGAAGAAAAAAAATTGTATTCAGCATGTCGAATTTTAAAGCAAGAAGATGATTTTTCTACAAAAAAAGGACGAATTCTTAACAGATTACATAAATTTTTAACCAAATATTTGAATTTTCAAAATAAAAAAGATCAACTTTAAACCAAAAATGGAATTGCTACATTTTCATTTCAAGAAACTAATTTTCAAATGAAAAAACCAATTTTCTACCTATTTATTGAATTTTCGTGCCAAAAAAAGTACTTTCTACAATACACTCGAATTTTTAACTCAAAAATATAAGCTTTCAATACAAAAAATAATTTTCAATCAAAAATTGCAATTTTCAGTTTGAAAAAGTGCATTTTTAACAAAGTAGTTTGATTTTCAACCAAAAAGACAGCTTTTCAACAAAATAAATATATTTTCAACCAAATAGTTACATTTTTAACCAACTTTCTGCCAAAAAATATAACTTTTGAACGAAATTTGAACTTGCAACCAAATAGTTGAATTTCCAATTAAAAAAGATCAATTTTCAAACACAAATGGAATAGTTCAATTGTGAGTTTAAAAAAATTAATTTTCAACTAAAAAAAGTTTCAACAATAGTTCAATTTTCAAGTAAAAATTAAAAAAAATTAAAAATTGCTCAAGTTAGAACATTTAAAATTCCAGTTGATGAGTTTGGAATATTCAATTTTTTAATTAGGTATTTAACTTTGTACATTTCAACTAAAATGTATTAATCTTCTAATACTTATTTAAAAAATAATATATATTTTGTAACTGTTCCAATTTTATATTGGATAATAACTTCTGTCGGCAGTTTTCACATTTTCAACTTGCTTTAAAATATTTCATCTTCAAATTTGTTTAAGAGTATTTATTTGTAATGGTCTGAACTTGGAACGTGTTCCTTATTTATTCATAAATAATTTATTTAAGTGCTATAATTGCTTTAATTATTATTCAATAATGGGTACAATTTCAAATATCGTATATTTAAATAGAAAAGGGGAAAAGGGGGAAGGTTTTTGAGAATAGGGGGGAAAAGGGAAATTTCAAGAAAAAAGGGGAAACTAAGAAAAACAGGGGAAGACTGTGCACCCTGATATCAATTTCTCGGAACCGAATATTTTTTTTTAAAACAGTTTTTATTCTAATTCAGCATCCCCATATCTCATGAGAAAAATTTTATTTGTGCAAAAAATTTAAATTTAAATCACAATTCAACGTTTGTCTCATCTTAAAACAGTGATTTCGATTTCGCATTTGATATATTATTACGATGTTTAAACTATTTTTTATTTATATATCAGTTCAAAATTCAAAAACTTTAATTCGAAAACATTTTTGCAAGCCTTAATTTTCAATAATACAAAATATGTTCTTTTTAAAAATTGTAATTCAATTCATTTTATAATAATATACATATAAATTACAAATAATATATTTACTGTGTGAGTTAATACTTCTAAGCAAAATATTTTTCCCAAGCTCGTTACAAAATATTAGAAATCATCAGTAAGAGATTAGTTAAAAAAATGTTAAGTAATTATTTATTATAATTTCTTAGCTGGCCACGTTTTTCTCAGAGAAACCGCTTGACCGAGAGTTTGTCAAAAAAATCTAAGCGGTTCCGTAGCTCACTTGACTAACACTTGCGCAAGATTTAGGTTTTAGGACAGGTTTTAGGTAGTTAGGTAGGGTTCGATTCCCCAGCGGGGGCGATTTTTCAAAGCGTTTGAGCGTGCGATTATATGTGTAAGTCTCTGTGGATGCAATTGTTAAGAATAATCGTAAATTAAGTGCAGTAATAATGATACGGCTATACCTACTATAGCCATACTTTTCCTATCCTTTAGACATAATCTACATACTTGAGCTATACTTAAAATATATACTTCAGCCATACTTTGACTGAACATTAGCTATACTTTATCTATATTTCAGTTATACTGCAGCTATACTTCTCCGATATACTTTCAAAATAGTTCCCCTATACTTCAACTATACATTGTTATACTTTAGCTATATTTGAGCTATACATCCACTATACTTCATTCAAACATACATGAAGTATGGGATCGTCTCAAATGCCATACTTTTACTATACTATCTGAGAGATCACTCCCATACGATTTCACAGATGTTTGCCTAGATCAATCCCATACCAAAATTTTTTTACCCGGGAACACATATTCCGCGTCCACCTCTCTTTCTCCTAGAGAGCGGGAGAGGTGGTAGACGCAAGCGCGTGGTAGACGCGTACGTCACAGAGGAGAGATTCTCGCAAGCGTTTACCACCACTCCCGCTCTCTAGGAGAAGGAGAGGTGGACGCGGAACATGTGTTCCCGGAGGGAATTTCCCTGAGTTGGGCATGTCTGGTGTAAATAAAGTAAGGGATGCTAATCTGACTGACAATCTCCACGTGGTGCATCCTGGGCAGACATGAAATTAGTTTGGCGAATGTCAGCAGTAAACGAAGAGAAGTATTTTTCTATCTACTTATAATCAATTCACACTGTGAATTGACATTGAATAATGCTGTTGCATCTGGTTTTTATTATACCATTGAGTATAACTTATTGCGTCATAAGCTGAAACTTAAGTTGGCCCCTCATTCTCATGGAATTGCATACATGTGAGGGGCCAATAAGTAGTTTTTATTTTTTTAAACTATGAAGTAATGCTGTGATCATTTCGGCAAAAATATATTTTGGAGCCTTGAATGTGAGCATAATATAAGCAGAAATGGTAGGTGTGCCAGAAGTACTTCATTTTAAAAAAATGGTTAAAAAATTACAATAATTTTTTTCACACCCTTCTCCTGAAAGGAATTAGGTGTCAATTTTTTTTTTCAAATTGTCTTAGTACCTTCTATAATATATATTTGAACCATCAAAATCGGTTAAGCCAATTTTGAGAAAATTGATTTTTTTAATTTTTCAAAATTCATTTATAATTGTTGTAAAAAATTTTTTTTGAACTTGGCACTTGGGGTAAATTAGTTTCATAATGAAAGAAACTTATCCCCTAAATATGAAGCAAATCCATGCGGGGGCACCCAGACCATGCTTATCCTGCTACGGCCTTTTTCATGTTTTTTAAATGTTGCAAAAACAGGGTTTTTGCGATTTGTTCATTTTTTTCACATAACAACAACATATAAACAAATAAAGTGACAAAAATGGTCATTTCAGCTTCGTTAATTTTTAGCTCAAGAAAAAATACAGAAAGAAACTCAATTATTAGCCGGAAATATTGCACCTGTACTCAAAGAATAGAAATAATTCTAATAATATAATATAACTTAATCATTATAAACAATTTTTATAAAAAAGTTCTTCCTAGTTTTTTTTCTCATAGAAAAAATTGTTTGTTTAACGGTAGATGCTAAGATTATTCATAAATTTCAAAGTAACGAAAAATTAGCATATGTTAAAATTTACTGTTTTTATAAACATCTTTATAAACAAATTTTTAATAAATAAGTTTTTCTCATAGCTAAATTGATTTTTCTAACCAAAAGTGAATCACGATTGTCTTCAAAGGCATTTATATACTTAGAGATTTATCAAACGGAAATAATATAGGTTGCTAATAACAATTTTGTTAAACAAATGTCCCAACCGCCCCTTTTCTCGTAGAAAAAAACTATTTTTTCTTAAATTATTATTAAGAAGACTTTTCTTGCGATTATTGACCAACAAAATAGATTAAAAAATAATTTATGTGATTTTTATAAACATTTTTTCAAACAAAAATTAGATGGATCATTTTTACATACAAAAGAGACTTTTTTGACTGACATTATACGACAATAAGCTAACAATGATTCAAAAACTGGATATGAGACACTTAATAAAATTTTTCGTAATTCTTAATAACAATTTATATTGAAAAATGTCGCAATTTGCCGCTTGATCGTAGCAAAAGTTATTTTGTCTTAAATCATTTTTATGGTAAGCTTAATTATGATATAGAACCAACTTTATCAAGAAATCGAAAAAGTAATAGAACAATAAGTCGAATCCAAGATTGATTCGAGTGCTGAATCTTAATTTATTTATTGAAAGTTCTTTATAATAATCTCATCATTATTATAAATAGTAATTATTACTGCACTTTCCTGGTCTTTTTTCTATGTAAAAATAATAAGCATATAGTTTTTGTCTAAAAAATTATTTATAACGAACAGATATATCAATTGCTAATACATTTAGTTGGTTCAATGTCACAATTAAGTTTATCACAAAAATTATTAAATAAATAATAACTTTTTTCTGCATTTAAATGGCAGATTGTGACATTTTTTATAGAAATTGTTATTAACAATTACGAAAATTGTTATTTCGTGTCTTATATTCAGTTTTTGAACCACTGTTGGTTTATTGTCAGATAATTTCAGTGAAAAAGCGTCTCTCTTGTATGTGAAAATTATAAGTTTTAGTTTTTGTTTGAAAAATGTTTATAAAAATCACACAGATTATTTTTTAATTAATTACGTTGGTTAATCATCGCAAACAAAGTCATTTCAACAAAAAATTAAGAAAATATGATTTTTTTTCTAGGATATTTGTTTACCAAAATTTTTATTAACAATCTAGGTTATTAGTTTATGTCTGATCAAGTTTGACGTATGAAAATGCCTTTAAATATTATTAGAATTATTCCTATTCTTTGAGTGTGGGTGCAATAATTCAGGCTAATAGTGAGTTTCTTTCTGTATTTTTTCTTGAGATAAAAATTCAGAAATCTGGAATCGCCAATTTTGCCACTTTACTTGTTTTTCTGGGTGGTTTTTTTTTATACTTGAGACATCGAAATATCTCAAAAAATACGCAAATGGGAACCCCAATTTTTTATCACAGATTCAGATTATAAATTGTACATTTTTTCAAAGTCGCTTTTCTCCCTCGAAAACAAAAAGTTTTTATTACGGATATTTTTTTCATAGGATGCGTATTTTTTGTAGATATTTCGATGTCTCAAGTTAAAAAAGCACCCCTGCAGAAAAATTAAAAAGTCGCAAACAACAGTTCTCTTAAGAATTTAATGCTGAGAATTTATAATACAAAAAACTTTTTAATCTGTTAAGTTAAGTACTGTTTGGCGAGTCATATTTTGGTAATGAAAAAAAATCGGCCAATTTTAAGGAATTATTAATAAATAAAAAAATTGTATCATTCATATTGAATTGACTGGAATTTTCTCGCTATAATGAAGAAACTTCTGCAAATCATATACTACGTTCTAAGATCATATAAGATTTTCTGTAAAATTTATAACAAAATATTGAAAATGAACCGAATTTTTTCCTGAAGAAAGGGTAATTAGTGCGCGCGTGGCGCGCACAATGTTCTTGTATTTATAAATGACAAACTTAAAACGTTGTACTCACTTCATTCCTAAGAGTTGTTTTTTTGGGTGTTTTTTTAACTTCTGCCGAATCGTCAATATCGACAACAAATGCGGCACATTTCTTTTCTAGAGTTTCAAATTCGTTAGCTTCTAAGGGATTATGTGAATCTTCAAAAATCAGACCATCTACGATGTCTTCAGAAAAATTTGATGTTTCTTCTCTTTGAAAAGATTCCTCTGTCCTGGGAGTATGAAGAACAGGACGTCTTGCAGTGTTGAAATCTGAAGTTTTCGACTCTGCAGAAGCTCGCTAAAAAAATAGATTTATTTGTTAACTGCATTTTATTTTATGCAATAATGGGGTGGTCCAAAAATTCGTAATTTTCTTTTTTTCTAATAGGTCAGTGTTAAACCGCCCCCCGGACTTTTAAAATGAACATGTGGTTTTAAATAGGAAACGCTAGGTTTTTGAAAAATGGACAAAAGAAGTACCGTCAAACGGGGTCATTTCGTACATGCGGGGTAAGTTCGAACATTCCTAAATTGATAGTTTAAATTACTTGAGGTGGTTTTAATTAGAAATTGGAATCAGTTTCAGCCTTAACTGATTCTGGATTCATGTTCGAATCACCTTAAGTACTTTAAACTATCAATTTGAATGTCCAAATTTACCCCACATGTCCAAAATTACCCCGTTTCACAGTACTTTTCATTAACTATTCGTAAATTCAAGTTGAGTGCCTTCTTGAGCAATATTTAAAAAATAATTTCCACCCAATATCTTTCAATTTTGACCTTCACAATCCCTTTTTATTGTGCCCGGAAAATGCCCCAACAAATACAAAACAGTAGCTTTATGTATAATTCAAGCTGAAGACGGTATTTAAAAAAAAACTTTAAACGCTTATCATTTTTATTTAATAAGTGATGATGAATTTGAAAAATAATATATATTTTTTAACATATTTTGCGATTGTTTAAACAATTTCTGTTTGCTCAAGTTTTTTTTGTTCAGGATATTTGGCAATCATTTAAAAAATTTTCATTTGCTTTCAAAATTTATTTTCTCTGTGAATCGTGAAAAGTTATTATTTTCTGAAATTAATAACGCATTTAATGAATGTTAAGAGTGATATTTTTTGTAAAAGACAGTTTGTAATTATTTAAAGAATACTCTACTTTTTCTTTTTTCGAATCTCTTACATTATGTCGCTTATTAATCAGTATTTTCTCATGTTAACGAAATTGATCTGAAAAAATAACTATCCATAACGTAACTGCAAAAAATTGTTTAAAAAAATTATTATTGTTTGAAAAATTTGGTTATAAGTATAACCTTTCATATGAAAAGACATGAGTGAAAATTCCGAAAAATATAGTAACTTTTCAAGATTTATAGAAGAAAAAATTCTTTCAACAAATCAAATTTTTTTTTAAATAATTTAAAACTGGCTCTCAGAAAAAATATCACTCTTAGCATTAATTAACTGCGTTATTAATTCAAGAAAGTAGCAACTTTTCAAGATTTACAGGGAAAAAAATTGTTTATAAAATTTCAAAATATCATTAAAAAAAATATTAGTCTCAAAAACAAATAAAAATTGTTTAAATATTTACAAAATATGTTAAAAAAATAGTACTCTTGATATTCATCAGCTGTATTATCTATGCCGGAAAATAATAACTTTTCATGATTTACAGAGGTCAAAAAAACTGTTTAAACAAATAATAATTTTTCAAATAATTAGAAATTAGTTTTAAAATACTTGAAAACTCGTCACTTATCGAATAAAAATAATTCATACTGAAAAAATTTAGAAAATGCCGTCTTTAGCTTGAATTTTACGCAAAACTGCTATTTTGTATTTTTTGGCGCATTTTCCGGGCACAATACAAAGGGGTTGGTCGAGTCGAAATTAAAATTTATTGCGTGGAAATTATTTCTTGAACAAAAGAGGTTAATATCGATCGATTGAAAAAAAATACGGAATTTTTTTCTGTAAAATGAAAATATTAGGGGGGATCGATCACCAAAAATCGCAGTCGAATTTTCACAGGTATAAATTTGAACCACTCTAATGTAATAAGGATTGTAGGACACCTTCTTTCATATTTTTATCTGCTGAGTTCTCATTATAAACAAATATTTGACTGATTTTAATAACAAATTGAATGAGAAGAAATTGTTACATTATAAAAAATAATTTCAAATAGCATTATTAAAGAGTGAAATTCATCTTAAAATTAAATTAAAATGAAATAAATAAATTAAAATAAAATTAATTTTAAAAACTTTGAAATTAAAAATTGCTTGTATTTCTTTATTTGAAGAATTTGAACTTATAAGAACCCGATACATAGTTCTTAATTAAGAAATTGGAAAAATTAAAAAGTAGTAAAAATCTAAACACAAAAGTATATAAAAAAATACTTATTAACACTCTAGTTATGTAAATTCTGCTGATTAATGATCTATAAAAAAAATAAGAAAAGTTCGAATACCGAATTCCCAATAAATCAAAATCTTTAAAATTTAGAAAATGAAATTATGCCTCATTACAAATCCGTCAAAGTATAGAAAATGTTCGCTAATAAATCGAAATGTACAAGAATAGGCAAATATTTAATTTTAATTAAATAACAAAATAAAATTGTTCATGAATAAATTAAAGTAACCACTGAAAGTGTAAAAATATTCAAACCCTGAAAATTGAAAAAAAATTCCAATATAAATTCTTCGTCTAAAAAAAAGAAATAATAAAAGTTAGCTTTAAAACAAATTATCATTAAAAAAAATGTCTTAAACTCTAAACCCTCGATTTATAAATTATATTCATAAATTTAAGAAATAGTCATTTATAAAATTTCAAGAAAAAAATTAATACTTACTCTTAGATTACTATCTGGACTTTTTGAGGGCGACGTTGGAACACTTCTTCTCGTAGAAGGCCTTACACTTTCAATTTGCTTCCTCTCATCCAAATCCGGACTCGGACTTCTCGTATTTCTGAGGACAATTACATTTTCAATTTTCCCACGATTTTTTCCTTTTTTTATAAAAGTCCCTGAACCCGAAACTCGACTTTCCTCCGGCTGACAGGAACTCTGGTTTTGAACCTGCCTCCTAATTTCCCTTCTCACAGAAACTTCATAACTTTTTTTTCCAGTCTTCTCATTCTTTGTGAAATGTCTAACAGATTCCTGTCGACTTTGTTTTTCAATTAAAAATCCTTTATTCCTCCGATCAAATCCTCTTTCAGCTACTTTCAATTTTTCCTGAAAAATTGTAGCAGCTTGAGCATCTTCATCAAAACTTAATTTCGAAGAATTTCTTTTCAATCCAGAATCTGAATCCACAAACAATTTTCTTTTACAAGAAGGTGACCTAGCCCTGATAAAATTTCTCGTCAATTCAATTGAATCTCTCGCAGTTGATATTCTGCTATAATCAAAATTTTTTAAATCTTCTGATATTCTTCGAGAATTGTTTTGATTTCTAGGAACAGGAACTGGTCTTTGGGGTGTTGATATTGTGCAATTTGTTGTCCCAGTACTCGATTTTTTTCTAATTTGCAGATTTTTCGAAGATTTTTCCTCCTTTGTTTTTAGACTTTTTTCGCTTTTTGATTTTGTTGAATCTGGAGTTTTTCTTATCGATTCACAAGAGGCTTTACTCGTATCAAAATCTGGATCAGTTCCTATAGAATCAAATCTTCTCAACGCGGATTCTACAGAATCGGTTCTTTCGAATCCTTGTATATTTTCGATATCGATTTCAGATTGTGACTTATATTCAAATTTTACTTTTTCATTTTGAGGTGATTTTACAGATTCTGACTTTGAAGAAGTTCTTCGAACTTTGGGAATTGGAGAAGTTCTGGATACATTTCTAAAATTTGGTTTCAAATTTTCATCAGAATTTTGTCGTGCAATTATTCTTTTAGATGGGATTCCAATTTCTATTTCTTTGACAACTTTGTGGATAACAATATTATCAACTTCATCTTCAGATTTCGGAATGCTTTTCTTCCTATTCAAAATTTCTGGTCTCTTTTCTGTAGATTTTTTTGCAGTTTGCCTCACTTTGAGATCAAATTGCAAGCTAGAACTTTTTTTCGAAACCGGTTTAATCTCTTTTTTGATAATTTTGTCCTCTTCCCCGACTCCAATTCCTTTTATTTTGGTTTCGATTGCCTTCATTTTGGTTTCTACTTCTTTTTTCTTATTTTCGACCTCTAATTTCTTGAATTCAAATTCCTTTTGTTTTTCTTCTACTTCTTTCATCTTGGTGTCAACTTCTCGCTTCTTCGTTTCTACTTCTTTCATTTGATTTTCTACTTCTTTTCTCTTTGCTTCAACTTCTCTCATTTTGGCTTCAAGATCTTTCATTTTAGCTTCTTCAGTTTGCTCTTTCAATTGTTCAGAAATTTCAAAAATCGCTTCTTGCTTTTTGACAATTTTGTGATCTCTTATCTCTTCTGAAAAATTGTCCACTTCTTCCAAAGATAGACGTTTGGTTTTATCGGCTTGTTTAACGAGTTCGATTGATCGAAGGGGTTTATCCAAATCAATAGATTTTCTTTTTCCTTCTATTAATTGATTTTCTGTCTCTATTTCAATTTTTTTCTCTTTTCCAAGAGTTCGTTCAACACCACTTAATTTTCTAATTTCAAGACTAGGTTTTCTTTTAGCGGCAGAACTAATAGTTTCCGAATATTCAACAGATTCTCTCCTACTTTTAACTTTAGGTAGTGGACTCGGTGTACTTTTCCTTCTAGCATGAATCGCCTGATCCTCGATTATAATTTCCTGATAATCAGAAGGACGTTCAAAAACTTTTTCCGGAGAAGATCCTCGACTAAAGTCCAAATTCGTGTCAAAATCTTGAGATTCGGGCATACATGTCTCTGTCTTGTTTTCAGGTTCTTTGTCATCTCTAGATTTTTCAAGAGCGATTTTAACATTTCGAGATTCGTCTTGACTTTTTTTCTTCACTGGTTTCTTTACTGGAAGAATAAATCGATTTTTAATTACATTTTGAAGATCTTTGCTGAGCTTCTCACGAATTGAATCTTTAATCTTCTTTCGTTCCCTTTTCCGGAAACAGTTATCGTCTATGAAAATTTCTTCTTCTGGTTTTTCGGTGTCTCTTTGTTTTATAGATTCTCTTCTTTTCTCAGGTTCTTTCGTTTTTGATTCCCTTCTTTTCTCAACTTCTCTCACTTTTATGGATTCTCTTCTTCTTTCAGGTTCTCGAGATTTTGATTCCCTTCTTTTTTCAGGTTCTTTCGTTTTTACAGATTCTCTTCTTTTTATGGATTCTCTTCTTTGTTCTTGTGCTGTTTCTTCTTTTTCATGCGATAAAAAAGAGAATTGATCACACGGGCTTTTCGAATCTTTGTCTATGCTGCTTTCAGTTTTTGGTTTTTTGAGAGCAGGGCTAGGAGTTCTTTCAATTGAAAATTTTCTTGAGATTCCTGACTTGGAAAATTTTCTGGGACTTTCTCTTCCTGTGATGGACTTCTTTTTTTGATTTTCCTTCAAAGCTTCAGTTTCTTTCTCTTCAATCATCAAAGTCTCGTCTTCTATTTCTTCTATTTTCAAAGTATCTTCATCATTTTCTTCTATTTGAAATGCCTCATTTTCTTTTTCATCTTCATTAATTTCCAGCCTACTTCCTTGAATAACTTCCCTAATTAAAAATGTGGATTTCAGTTCACTGTGATTTTGAAACTGATTAAAATAAACTTCCGATCCTGCAGAAACTTGAGAAGATTTTTCTTCATGTTTCTCAAATATTTCAGGACTTCTTTCGATGGATTCTGAGGTCTCGAGGCTTTTCTTGGAACGTAGCATTTTCTTATCTCTCGTCGGACTCGAACTTGGATCTCTTCTTTTTTTTCCTGGAGTGGATCTGGTGTTTGAAGTTTCCTGATCTCGTTTCCTGGTCTTCATGGGCGGTGAGTCTCTAAGAAATCACAGTCGATAATTCAAACTTAAGCTTATCGGGATAGGTGGAGGATTTTGAGTAATTTCCCATTTTACCATCGCCCATTTTTAGTCCAAACTCTGGAAAGACGGTTAAAAGCTTTGGCGAGTTGCTTTTTTTATTTTATTTTTGCTTTTGGGGTCTTTGCTTGGCTTCGTTAAAATTATTTTGCTTCCCTAAGCACCCCGGGTGATTAGATTTTTTGGATGATTCCTTGGAGAGTCTGGGATTAGGCCTTCAGCAATTTTTTTTAAAAAACCAGAGCTCCGTTTCAAGCCTCGAGGAAAGGTCTGCAATGCAGTAGTATAGTCGAGTTCTGTCTCGATTATTGGGATGAAGGTTTGGCTGTTTATGAGATGATTATTAGAGAATTAGGATTAATGGTTCATTTTTTTAGTGCAAAATAAAGTTCATGTTCTAGATGAAATTTTACTCCATTTTGATTGATTTTAGTAACTTTTGAATACATTCGTTTCTTTATTTTGTTGAGCAAGCTATCTGTGTTAAGTATTGGAAAGTTATTTCGAGAGAAGAGCGGTGCACAGCAGGGTGATGAAACAAAAACAGCAACGTTCGAATTTCTTTTGAGATAATTTTTATATTGAAAATACATGGGGAAACACCTTTTTTACGTATATGAGATTGAAAGGCGTACATTTCAATCAAACAAGTTCAAATAAATGAAGATCAAGTATTTTGCGGTATATTTGTTGCAAATATTACTTTTGTGTATGTTTGCTATCACAATCATATCAGTTTGATTGGTTAAATTAAAAACTTTTATGTTTTTTATTACTTAGCGATTGTTCAAACAATTTCCATTTCTTTAAACAATTCTCTTTGATAAAATACAAAAAATGCACACCTTCTTTGAGTGGCATGAACCAATTAGTGTAGATCGAAAATCAAAAGGATCAATTTACTTTATTTTTCATTTTCTCAATAATTTTTCATTGTTGAAATGTAACTTTTAAATTGAATAAGCCAGAAAACTGTAGTTTTTTTTCAAAATGTTCAACAATTTTCATTAGATCCTTCTATGTCGACATGTTTCATTACTTAGTCATAACTTTTTAAACAATTCTCATTTGTGGAAACCATTTTTTTCGAAGAATATAAGAAATTTACACCTTTGAGTAAGTTGAACTATTAAATTCAAATCGAAAATCAACACAAAAGATTAACTAATTAGTGAATGCCATTTAGAAAAATTTTGATAAAAAAGTGTTTGAACAAATGGAAATTGTTTACAGAATTATGGGTGACTAATAGAAAAGGTCATCATAGGAGAAGCTAATGAAATTTGTTGAGTGCTTTACAAAAAAAACTACACTTTCCTGCCTTATTAAAGCCAAGAGTTACATTTCAACAAATAAAAATTCTTTAAACAATGAATAATAAAATCAATTATCGTGTTGATTTTCGATTTGAATGAATTATTTCATGTCACTCAGAGAAAGTGTGAATTTGTTATATTTTGTCAAAAAAAATGGTTTAAATAAATGGAAATTGCTTGAAAAAAGATAAATGAAAAAAAATACCAGAATGTTATGAAGTTTGTTAACAAATTTGCAAAAAATTGTACTTTTTCGACTAATTTCATTCAAAAATTATACTTGAACAATGACAAATTGCTTAAACAATTAGAAGCAAACTGAATCGACCGCACTGCTTTTTTATATTGCCTAATTAGTTTATCTCGTTGTGAGGGTACGGATAATTTACGAAAACATGTAAAAAAAGCATTGTTTAAGCAAATAAAGATTAATAATTGTTTAATTTAAACAATTATCAATAATTAAAAAATACACGAGAGCTTTTAATTTGACTATTAAAAACTATATGTGACAAGAAAATGTACATAAAAGTAATATTTACGACCAATATACCGCAAAATGCTTGATCCTCGTTTGGGGGTGGTTTTTAAAGCATGTTGGAAGGGGTTGGGGACAGGGTTTAAAATGAAAAATTAATGGATACATCATATTTGGGGAAGAGATCGTAAAAAGTTCATATAATTTGCACTCGTTTAATTGAAATCTACGCGTTCTAGTCTCATATTCGTATAAATGGGGGCTTTCCCCATGTATTTTCAATGGGAAAATTGAGTGGGTGGGCGGAACCCCTCAACTTTGATCGAGAAAAATACGAATTTCTTTTTTTGGAAACCTCATAAAATGAGCCATTATCCCAAAGGAAATTCGAAGTTTTTTTTTACCACCCTAGACTGCACAGTGGGCTGGATCAGGAATTTACTGCCCATAATCCACTGCAGCCGACAATTCTTAACCGATTTCGAGATTTTTAATTATAAATTCTCACTGGGGGACTGGATACCCAAGGTCGCGGCATGGAAAGCATTCTTTGGGGTGCCAAGACTAATGATGATAAAAAAAATAGGCCATTGGGATTTTGGAAACACGTGAAAGGATAACGGCAATATATTAATAATAACACATATTCCGGTATTTCAGTTCAATAGTTATTTCGTGTTACCAAGATTTTTAGAAAAAATTTTGAATACAATTGAATGTTTGAAAGAAATAGTTAAAATGACAGTGCAATAAAGATTATAATTTTAAACAAATACGCAATATATTATTAGATTGCAATGAAAGGAAACAAAATTATAACCAATAATATCCAGGATTTGCACATTCACTACTAGTAATAGTAGTACAGTAATATAGTTTTTTCCAATTTCTTTTTACATTTTCTCTCAAATATATTTGCGTTTGAAAAATATCATGTTCTAGGGGTGCCCATATTTTTTTAGGGACATCACTGATGCATGTATTGACTCACCTTACAAGAAATATTTTGTAAATATATAAATACATTATATATTTTAGATAGCATAGGCAAAAGTGAAATGAATATTCTTGTAATGAGTACTGTTTTCTTTGCTCAATTTTTGGAAATTTCCTCAAAAACAAATAATATTAGTAAATTCACTCCCGATGAATGAAAATTTGTTTGTTCAATTATCATAAATTAATTAATTGGTAAAACTGGCATCTGCTGCATTTTCGACGTTTGAAAGCATTCATATACTGATTTCTTTGTTTGGTTATGGAAACTTAACAGTTAATCACAAACCAAAACTAAGCCACAGCAATGGTCATTGTTATAAATGGTTATACAAAATATTCACAAAGAAATTCACTTATTTCGCGCTTTCAAGCATAGACAATTTTTTCTTTGAACCATTTATTTTCCCCTCAAAAATAATATCTTGACACAAGAAATTGATTTCAAAAACACTTGTGATTGTTATAAACCATTATTAGAAAAAATTCACATTTTTAAACATAAAACATATGTTCTGAAGTGTGACTTCTTATCATCTCAAAAATAATATTATTTCCAAAAAATTGCCATTTGACAACGTATCGTGATAATTATCATTGTATTTATCAATTCTCATAAATAAAATCACTATTTTTTGCCATTTTTAACTTACTACGTTCTTTTTCTCAGCGGAATATAATTCTTACGATGCGAATAAGTGATTTTGTTGAGAAGGAGATCTTTAAAAATAAAAAAAGTTTGAACTGTGATTTTTGTTTGTAAGAATATTTGAAAACAATGACAATTATGTTGATAAATTTCAATCCACTGTGTTAAGATATTATTATTCAGATGAAAAGAAATGACTCTGCAAAAAAGAAAAGTTTTCTTTGTTCAAAACTGCGATATAAGTGTAATTGTTTATGATAATTGTTGTCGAAAGACAATCTATTGTGACAATAACAACCGTTTGAAAGTTTAGATGGCGTGGTTTTTCCAGAAAAATTCATCTTTTAGAAATTTTGCGTTCAAGTCGAAGCCAAATCTAGTAAATTGTTCCTTCAGAGTATTTAGATTTATAAAATTCAGAGAAAATCATAATAATGTACATCTGGACCAAGGAAAACAGTAAATATTACTTTATTGCTGAGTAATCATAACAAATGTTTACACGTAGAATGGAAGTTTTTGTGAAGATAAAAATACGAGATTCGTCGCATTCGTTGATTTCTTATCATATAATCATTAATTGAATCAATAAATATTTGACCTTCATTTAAATGAGGTTCAAAACTAAATTTTATTTTCTTTGAATTTCGAACTGAAGAAGACAACATTTTTTTATTGATATTAAAAGAGTCAGAAATCGCTGAAGTCGATGGCACCCGCAAAAAATTCAAAAATTTCTCCCCTTCCTCCTTGGAAAATATTTGTCTTATAGGAAAGAATTTTTGTAAATTATTAAATTTGATCTCAGCAATGACGCAGTATTTATTCCTGTTCTTGGTTCAGATTTCAAGAGAAAGATTTTTACTTGATTTTATGAATTTGACAAATTTTTAGGAATGATTTTTTAGATTTGTTGATGAGTTGAATGCGCAAGATTTCACAAATCATAATGTATGACCAAATACATTTTTTTCAAACCAAGCCACTATAAATCTTTGGAACTCACTGCGAAGGGTTAAAATGCTTCAGTGTGCGGTAATTTTACAAAACTTTCTTTTAAGCATTCATTTGTATTAGAAATATTTTTAAAAATCTTGGTAACACGAAATTATTAAAAATGTATCCTTTCACGTGTTGCTAAAATCCCAATGACCTATTTTTTTGGCTTCCAAAGATTTGCAGTGGCTTGGTTAAATACATTTTTTTGGTCATGCGGATCAAACGACGAAATAAATTTTTTTTCAACAAAAATCTTTACACTTGAACGAATGGCCGATAAAAAGTAAATGAGGTAAAATTACCAATTAAACATGAATAAAAACTAAAAGCCAAGATCGTCATTGATACACTGGTTTTGGTACAATTTTATTGACCATTTGAAAATGTATTTAAAAAAAATAAACGTTCAAAAGTTTCGAAAATTTCGTGTCATAATCATAATTTGTGAAATATTGCGCTTTCAAATCATCGCCAAATCTAGAAAATCATTCCTAAAAATTTGTATAATTCATTATTTCTCCGATCAGACTCGGAATTCGGCAAAGTGTTGCTATTGGATAGCAATTCATGAAAAAAATTTTTCGAACAAAAAAAGAGAAATTGTTTTTTACCTCTATTTATGTAGGTGAAATATTAATTTATATTCAAAGAATGATTATATGATAAGAAATTAACGCACGCGACGAATCCCATATTTTTATCTTCGCCAAAATTTCCATTCCACGGGTAAAATGTTTTTATGATTACTTATAAATCACGTAATATTTATTCGTCTCCTCGGTCCAGATTTAAAGAGTATAATTTGCTCTTGATTTTGTAAATTCGAAAAATTTTGAGGAACAATTTACTAGATGTGGCGATTAGTTGAACCCAAGAATTCGAAAAGATGATTTTGCTGGAAAAACCTTGAACTTTGAAGCTACATATATTTTAAATCGTTCAATAAAAAAAGTTTCACATAGGCGGATTCAACTCCATCTAAACTTGCAAACGGTTGCTATTATTTTGAATAAAGAAAATTTTTCTTTTTTGTAAAGTAATTTCTTTGCATCTGCAGAATAATATCATAACACAATGGATTGCTATTCAAAAATATAGGTAATTACATTTTTTTAAATTTCCCTAAACAAATTCAGTTTGACATTGTTTTCCTTATAAGGTTCTCCTTCTCGACGAAATCACTTATTCTTATCGTGAGAATTATATTTTGGCGAGAAAAACCTCATAAGTTAAAAAAGGCCAAAAACAGTGATTTATTTATAAGAATTGATGAATGTAATGATAATTATTACTATACGTTGTCAAATGGCAACTTTTTTGGTGATAATATTATTCTTGAGATTAAAAGAAATTACTCTGCAGAAAAGGAAAATGTATGTTCAAAAATGTGAATTTAGTATAACAATTGTTGATAACAATCACAAGTGTTCTTAAAGGCAATTTCTTGTATCAAGATTTTATTCTCGAGAGGAAAAGGAATAATTAAAAGAAAAAATGTTCTATACTTGGGATTAATTGTTAAGTTTACATATCCTAACGACGAAATCAGTATGTGAATGTATTCAAACAACGAAAATGCAACAAATGCCTGTTTTATCCATTAGTTGCTTATGACAATAATTAAAGAAATAATTTAAATCAATCTGTAATAAAAATTTCTATTTATCGAAAGTGAGTTTACTAACCCTATTTGTTTTTTTTTTGGAAATATAAAAAAATAGAGCGAAGAAAACTATACTTCATGACAAGAATAGTCTTTTCACTTTTGCCTTTGCAATCTAAAATGTACTAATGTATTTATTAATTTACGAAATATTGTCTGTAAGGTGAGTCAATATATGCATTAGTGATGTGCCTGACAAAAATTATGGGCGCTGCCAGAACATGAGATTTTTCAAACAGAAATATATTTTTGAGAAAACGCAAAAATAAATGGAAGAAAACTGTATTACTGTATTACTATTACTAGTAGTACATATGCAAATCCTGGATATTATTAAATATAGTTTTCTCTCCTACCTTTGTAATTTAAAATGTATTATTTTTTTTGTTTGAAAGTATAATCTTTGGGGTGTCTTTAAATGCCTTAGGGGCGCCAAACAAGTGCAACGTGAAACAAGTGGCGCGCCAAACACGTGGGCGTCAAACACGTGGGGCGCCAAATACATGGGGCGCAGCCAGGGTTCCCTGGCTGCCAATACATGCCAGTCCGCCACTATAAATTGTCAGTATTAAATTCTTCAGAACCCGATTTTTTAATTTTATTCTCCAGACATAATTATTTAAGCAAATAGAATTTCAAGATTATATATTTTACCAATATTATGTTTTTTTCTCTGAAGAAAAAGGCAAAATAAATCGTTATATATCAGAATAAAAGTACATTACTACATATAATTCAAAAATATAAATATTTAGTTTAGGATTTAAACCAATTGATATTTTTCAAAAAGTAAAAATGCCATAATATTCCGGAGGAATAATCTTCAGAATAATAAATAAACATAATACAACAATGGCTATTGCTTAATTTTTTGAATGCACGGATTTTTCATCAAACTACTTTAAAATTAATTAAAAATCATGATTTGTGAACACAGAACAAACTTAAACATTGAATATTGTTATTTTTGATAACAGTATTATAAACAAAATATTAAACATAGCATTTTTAAATGGCAACATTTTTGTTCTACTAAATCATGTTACAGGTACCTCAATGGTAATGCTCTATCTAGAAAGTGTGTGAAACTTGCAGTTCTTATTGTTGTTAACAATATTATGAATAAGTATTAAATTTAGAATTTTTTAATGAAAAACATAAATTTTTCTATTGAATCATGTCGCAGGAATCTCTATGGCAATGCTTCATCAAGAAAGTGTGTCGCCAACTCGCATTCTTTATTTAAATTAACAATATTATAAACAAATATTGAATTTATAATTTTCTAACGGAAAAAAGTATGTTTTATGCTTAATAATGCAGTGTAGACGCGGAAAGCGAATAAAGCAACAGTTCACAATTTTAAATTATTCATAGTCAATAATGTTAGAATTCAATAAATTATTATTATTTAGTAACAATGCCTATTTATAATTATAAGAAATTTACTATAGATTATTATTTACTTAAGAATTTGCTAATAACGTCATCAAAAATAACAATTAAGAGTTGGTGACACATTTTATTGGTAGAACATTACCATTGAGCTACTAGCAACACGATTTAGTAAAAAAATGTTTTCCGTTGAAAAATGCTAAATTTAATATTTGCTCATAACATTATTATTAATAAGAATGACAATAGTTAACGTTTGCATTTTTTGTGTTAACAAATCATAGGTTTCAATTGATTTTAAAGTAGTTTGATAAAAAAAAACATGAGAACGAAAAAATTCAAAAATTTACAATTTGTTTAATAAAATTTTTATAAAAGTAATCGTTATTAATTTATGGTTATTTTTCATTATCAAGATTACTCCTGAGAAAGAATTAGGCACTTTTACTTCAAAAAAGTTTTTTTTTGTTGTTGAGCACCGCATTCAAGTAACTTTTTTATACAATTTTTTATAACAATATATTACGATCTAATTTTGCTTTTTTCTTAAGAGCAAAGAATAATATTGGTAAAATTCTCGATAAATTGTCTAATTTTCACGTTCTATTTGTTTAAATAATCAAGTCTACAGAATGAAATTGAAAAATCAGGCTGAATGCTGTTCTGGAGAATTTATTTTAGAAAAAAAAACCATCAAAATCGGTTAAGAATTATCGGCTGAAGTAGATTACGAAGAGTGAACTCCCGATCGTATACATTTATAGAAAATTTCAATTAAACGTATCAATAAATATACGTAGAAATGAATATGAAAACTTCGTTCTTCTACAAAGAATGCTTCATATATTAATTCATCTCAAAAAAAAATATACTTTTATTTTCAGAAAAATATTAATTTCAGTAAAATGAAAAAGTTGGAAATGCAGTTAGTGACAGTTTAGAGAAATTAGTTACAGAATGTTAATCACTAAAATTAACAACATTTTTTAAGTTTTTGAACAAGTAAAAAATTGTTCTTACTTTTTTTATATACTGAAAGTTAATCACTTTGATTTTTGGTGTACTCTAGATTACAGGATTAAAAGGCTTGAAGGAATTTAAAAATATTTCAGGTCTGTTCCAGGAATACCAGAGATTTTTGAGGGATTTACAATTATTACCCTCATTTTTTTCTGTGGTAAGTGAATTATAGCATTTCAAGAGATTTCAGGGATTAAAAGGAATTTTACGAGATTTCGATGGATTTGAAAAGATTACAAGAATTACAAAAAATTGAAGAAGTTACATTGGACTTCATAGAATTTTTAGAAACTAAAAATTTCCCGTGATTTTCGAAAATTTTTAAAAATATTTCAGAGAATATAAGGGCCTTTATGGGATTTCACAATTTTTGAGCAGTTGCAATGAATTTAAAGGAATTTCAGATGACAACAGAGATTTCAATGGATTATAAGTGATTACAACATTTCAAGTGATTTCCGGCCATCAGACGAGACTTGAAAGGATTTTAAGAGATTTCAGAAGATTATAAGGATTTTCCGGGATTTCCAGCGATTTTAAACGTTTTCAAGGGATTTCTTAGGAATTTAAGGGATAATAAGGATTCATAGGTTTTTCAAGAAACTAAAGAAATTACAAGGGACTTGACGACATTTGAAGTGATTTTACAAGATAACGGGATCTACAGTAATTATAGGGATTTTGAATAATTATACAGATTACAAGGAATCAAAAGAAAATTCCAAGTATTTCAAGGTACTTAGTATATTTCAAGATATTTAATGGATTTTAAAAAAATGTACAAAAATTTAAAAAGAATTTCACATGATATCAAACTTTTTCAAGGAAATTCACATTTTTTCAATATATTTCACTATAATTGAAAGTATTTTAAGGGATTACAAAATGTTACAAGGGTTTCCAGGAATTTGCAGATTACAAGTGATCTATTGAAAATTAATGTATTTGAAATAACCGAATAGGATTTTATAAGATTTCAATGAATTAGAGGGATTTCAAAGAGAGTTTTTGTGAAATTTACGGGTTTAAAAAACAATCATAGGTTTTTTTCAATTTTAAAAATTTTGAATAGAGTACAAGAGATTTCAGGGAATAGAGGGATTTGATCCATGAATATTAGGGTTGTCCAAAATTGATTTTTTTTCGAATTTTCAGGCATATTGCCCCAAAATTTATTCAAATATCATTAGCAAAATAATTGGCCCATGAAATTTAACAAGAATTTCCCATAAGAAAAGAGACGTTTTTGTAAATTTAATTTAGAATTGAAACTCGACATTTCTTTCCAAAATTAGCCATAAAATACAAACAAAAAATTACTCTTTGAATATCACCCCCATACGTCTGTTTTATACGGTGCCAAAAAACCCCCATTTGTGAAAAATTACTTTTGCTAGTTTTTGGCGCTAATTATGATTTTTTTTTGACAAACTGTTTCTAATACATAAAGTATTACTTTCCATTCATAATTAGATGTCTGAATGAATTGTTTAAACAATTTCTTATTGTTTATAGTAATTTTCTCTTAGAATAGAGTTAGAAAGTCGCGGTTATTTCCGAATTTTTCAACTTTTCAGTTATACCGAAGCAATAATGAATTAAATTGAACATAAATAATTGTTTAAACTATTTATTATTATTTATAACAATATTCTCTTAGAATAATGCTACAAAGTTGCAGTTTTTTCTGAAATTTCCCACTTTTTGTCGACCTTTCAATTAGACAGAGGTAACAATTAATTCAACTTAACAAAAATGATTTGTTTGAACAATTTATATTTATTTTTAATAATAATGTCTTTGAATAATGCTAGAAATTTGCGGTTCTTCTAAAATATTTAACTTTTTGTCTAATTTTCACTCAGAGGGAGGTAATAATTAATAAAATTTGACAAAAACTATTGTTTAAACAAATTATTATTGTTTGTAACTATATTCTTCTATAGTGGTGTTAGATAGATGCGGTTTTTTCTGCAATTTGGCACTTTTTTCAACTTTTCACTAAGCAAGGTAATAATTAATGCACTTTAACAAACATAATTGTTCAAACAAATTATTATTGTTTATAACTATCTTTTCCTAAAGTAATGCTTGATAGTTGTGGCTTTTTGTGAAATTTGTAACTTTTTGTCCACTTTTTCCTCAGTGAGGTAATATTTAATGCAACTTAGCAAATGTAATTGTTTAAGAAATTAATTATTACTAGTAACTATCTTCTCTTAGAGTAATGCTCGAAGGCTGCGGGTTTTTCTGAAATTTCCAGCTTTTCCTTGACATTTTAGTTAGAAAAAAATAATAAATATTAACAATTATTTAAACAAAAAGGCCTCTCAGTAACTATTTCAATGAAGATTTACATTTATTATGATCCATATAAAAAATTAGCAGAATACTTCAAATATCTGTTTTATAACTAAGAAGACAAAGCAAAGTTAAAAATTTAAGAAATTTATTTATATTATCACCTCAATAAAGTAAAAAATGGACAAAATGTTGAAGATGTCAGAAAAAACGCAACTTTCTAAAAATATTCAAAGAGAATATTATTTTTTTTAAACTGTTTAAACAATTATGTTTATTAACTTTGATGAATTATTACCTTACTTTCATTGAAAAGTGAACAAAAAGTGGAAAATTCGAGAAAAAACTACAACTTTCTAGTATTATTCTAAGAAAATATTATTATAAATAATAATAACCCACTAGATGAAAAAGTTATATGTATATAGTTTATATATAGTGGACAAGACAATTATATTTTTCATTTGTTTTATAAATTTTTATATATAAAACAAATGAAAAATATAAGTGTTGTGTCCACTATATGTATATAAACTATATATAACTTTTTCACCTGGGAAATGATTTTCACAATTATTTATTTAAAATCTTATCGTTTATTACCTCGCTCTAACTGAAAAGTTGAAAATAAATTTGAAAAATTAAAAAAACCGTGACTTTCTAACTCTATTCTAAGAGAAAATTTGTATAAACAATAATAAATTATTTAAACGATTTATGTATGTATGTATACCATTAAGCCATTTCCCTTTCGGGGTAGGCGTGACACTACCCGATTCGGGTAGTGTTTCTAGGTTGATAACTTGTAGTAAATAACTACAAGTGTGGGCTCACCACACCCACGATGTTTAAAGAAATGTAAACATCTAATAATCAGCAGAAAGTAGTATTTTCTGCATTAGAAACAATTTGTATTAAAAAAACAAACAAATAGTAACAATTAGCGCCAATAAATCGCAAAAACGAATTTTTCACTTATGGGGTTTTTGGGACCATATAAAGCAGACATACGGGGGTGGAATTTGAATAGAAATTATTTATTTGTATTCTATAGCCAATTATAAAGAAAAATGTTGAGTTCCAACTCGATTCACCTAATATTCACGATTTTGAATAAAATTTACAAAAACATCTTTTTTTCTTATGGGAAATGCGTGTTGGACTTGCGGAACCTCTAAATATAATTTTTGTTTTTAAAAAAAACGCATTTTTTTGGTGATTTGAACAAATTTGGGGGCGATATGCATGCAAATTCAAAAAAAAATCCAATGCATTTTTGTACCACCCTGATGACTATACACCAAAATTCAAAAGTGTTCAAAAGTTTTTGTCTCAATTAAAAAAATCAGGTTACTAAAATAAATCGATATTAGTACTTTTCCAAAAAATAAAAAATCAATTCCATTTTCTAAACTTAAAAATGACAATATACCAATAAAATAGAGTAAATTATGAAAATGATTATGCAATGAATTCAGAGATAATTAGGTCTTTTTTGTTACTTAATAATTACTTACCTGGTGGTTGTTTGTGCGGGGAAAAGAGGATCCGAACGTTTTCTCGTCACCGAGGAATTCGTCGTCCTCGAGACAATATTTTTTTTTGAATTTGCATTTGCATTTTTGAAACGCTCGAGCCTGAGTTCTGCCTGGGAAAGTTTTTTTGAAATTGGTTTTCTTGGCACTTTGTCAGGAACTTCGAGCATCAAATCCTCTGGAAATTGTTCACTTTCAAGATCACTTACTACCCTATTTTTTAAGCCTTTATCAAAATCCATCAAATGAATATTCGAAATCATTCGATTTCTTTCCAATGTCTCCTCATCGTCACTCTGCAACTTAATAATTATTTATTTCATGGTTCTAGTTTTCTACAAAATAATTTCTATTCTCAACCATTTTAAAAACATTTTTTGCGAACAAAATTTATTTTATAATTATGGAAGCACTCGGAATGAGAATTCGGAACTCCAGTCAGTAATAGGTCATTACCAAACTTGTAATAATTTTTTTTCTTTTCTTGAATAAAAGTGGTAGAGGTTGAAAAAAGTAATTTTTTATATGAAATGATTAATGCAATTGAAAAATTGGAATGAAAAAAACTTTGCAGAAAATGCAGACTGCAAGAATCGAGCCCAGACTTCCCGCTTACGAATCGGCGGTCGAAAGACAGTCATGATGGTGATGACCTATTACTGGGAGGAGTATGAATCCAAACAATATTCTGAAGGGTGTAGCTTCCTCTTACGAATATGCAAATAATTGAAGAATTAAAAAATATTGTTTTTTTCCTGTTATACGAACCTCGTTTCGATTTTGACAATTTCCATTAAGGTATTGTCCTACTTCGTTTTCGTTTGCAAATTCGTTATCGTCCTGATTGTCTCCATAGGATTCCCGACTAACTTCTTCATGATAAGAAACGACTGGTTTTCCACCATTAACATTACTATTGACATCAGCACGTGCTGTTCTTTTGACAGTGGTGACAGTGTGTCTAGAAATATTTTTGCCTTTGATAGGCGTAAATCCATTGCTAGTTGTCTGCTTTTTGGGTTTATTATCCAGAGGTTCCAGGGGATAACTCCTGTCAATTCCTTTCACGGTTGTTTGACGTCGTTCATCGAACATTTGCCTCACCTGAAATGGACATTTTTTTTATTATTTATTTTTAAGGTTGGAAAAAATTTTATAATTTAATTTCAATCTAAGTAAAGAAAATGAAAAATTGAGAAAAATCGAATATAAAGGATCAAAATTTGAAAGAACTCAAAAATTAGATGTTCGAAATGTTCAAAATCCTGAATTTTAATTCGATTTTTTTCCAAATTCAGTACAGAACCAAATTCATGAATATTGGGCCCATTAATTAATAAATCAATAGTAATAATAATTTATTTTTGTTGCGGTTAAGAAAATTTTTTTAGGCAATTCTTAACTAAGTTTAAATTGTGTAATCAATTTCCATTCTTAAACATTTTTACATTCTCATCTAGAGAAGGTATTAGATTTGTGTAAAATTTGACCCCCCCGGTTTTTGTCAAATGTCCACGTTTTGAGACCCCCTGAACCCAAAAAACAGGTTTTTACGAATGTGTATGTATGTATGTATGTATGTATGTATGTATGTATGTATGTATGTATGTATGTCTGTCTGTCTGTGAGCACGATAACTTTCGAAAGAATTTACTGATTCGATTGGCCTTTGGTATACTCTTTTAGTCTTCCAAACTAAAGGTCAATTTCGTTAGCCAGCTATTTTGGATGAAAATTCCAAAAGTGAGAGCATTTTGAAAATTTGTTAGACCATTTTTTTTCAAAATTTTGAAATTATATATACGGCCTCTTATAGTAATCAAAAATTCAATAATTTTATTCTTATGACATTTTTCGATAAAATGAACATTTTCAGAGTTACAGCATTTTCAAGATCCAAAAGAAGAAACGATAATTAACATTTTCAGCCAAACAACGCACGATACGAAAAAAAGTCAAGACAAGAAAAGTGTTTCCTTTTGCACGCCCTACAAAATTATCAGAACGACTTTTTTAATTTTCTTGAAAAATCGAAAATTGACATTTTTATTGCACAAGAAATAATGAAAAATCCAAAAAATCAATTTTACGGTCAAACTATACAAGATACGACAAATTTGTTATTGGTCACTTTTTGACAGGATGTGTAGTTTTTGTTTTATTCGTAAAAAATAATATTAAAAGTGAAAAAATCGGCCCGATAAGCGGGCACATTCTCATCAAAACTTTGCTTATTTACTTTATTTTTCATCTCGGGTGTGTTTTTTCACAATATTTCATTGTTTTACTGTTCTCAATACTATTTATAACGATTAAAACAATAAAATATAATAATAATTTAAACAATTTATTCTGACTGAAAATCTGACTTTTATTTCAGAATGCGTTTTGATCTTTGTTTACTAAAATAATTGCTCTGAAAAAATTCGACTATTACATTTATATTTCAAGAACTATGCTCCAAATAGACGAAATGAATATATATATATATATATTTATTTAAAAAAAAAAAAAAGAGTTATTGGTTCCTCGTTTAGAGGTGGGCCGGGAATGCGCAGATGGAAACATATTAACTCCTATGTAATACAAAGCTGCTGAAGGCTGGTGACCTTCTCAGCATAAAACATTAACCAATTGCGACTCTCTCGGTTTCCATTCCTTGTCCTCGGCCCCCCACCTCCCCCCGTGACAGAAGTTTTGGTGGGACTGACATTAGAACTGGACTCTCCACTATACGATGAATCACTGCTTAACTTGGACATGATTTCGACTCGCATAACAAATTTCGCGCATAAAGGTGGTAGTTGGGTGTATAATCTAAACATGAACAATACAAACAATAAAGTAGCCTCGGACTGGACTGAAACTTTGATTGACTAAATGCATACACACGGTAAACGTAAAGTTTGAGTTTCAGTCGATGAATGGAGACTGGGTGTTTGGAATGCTACACGAGTGAATGATCTTAAAGTAATTGAACTACGAGAAACTATGCATGCTAGGAAACTAGATATTTGATGTGTACCTGACACAAAGAAAAAGGGATGCGAAAGTAGAAACATAGAAAATGGGGTGTTGAAAGGCGGTTTTGAAATATGGTCAGGAGTAGATAGGGAATCACATGGTAGTCAAGGGGTCGGTTTGATTATGAATGAAAAAGCAAGATATATGTTCCAAAAACGACTTAAATACTTCTTTTCTCCCCTTTTCAGATAGTTGGAAAAAAATCTTTCTGATTGTAGGATTTATTATAAAGATACGGAAATATACGCTGAAGTAAAGGAATTACCTTCTTCATTTTAAATCAAATACAACTTTAATCATTTTTATCTGAAGAACATTGAACATAACATATGGTCGTTGCAAACTTTTGGGTTTCTATTATACGATGAACAGAAACGAGCGTGAAGCGCGAGGTTCACGTGATGATCAAACCAAATATCGAGCGCGAAGCGCGAGTTTCGTGATGAGAATGTGTTCCTTAAGGTCGATAGAACCTTAAGTAAATTAGTTCTTCTTTTTATGTAAAACTGACATAATTAAACCAAAATCAGGTCATAACGATGAAGCTTTAAGAGAGTATTAGCCCGCGAAGCGCGCAATAGCGAGCACACGAAGTGTGAAACCCTAGACGACAAAGGTGTCCGAGCGCGCAGCGCGAGGTGAATACATTATCGAGCGCGAAGCGCGAGATGAATACCCAATCGAGCACGAAGCGCGAGATCCAACAGGTGCGCGCCCTAGGCGCGCTGAAACTTGCGAGCGAAGCGAGCCGCGCGCAAGGCGCGCGATGAGAATGTGCCCGCGAGGCGGGCAGATTTTTTCCTATCAAATTACGAAAAGTTACTGTTTTCTAGAATAACTGACACTCTTAATAAACGTTTTTTAGTGACATTTTGCATTTGTTTACACAATTAATCATCTACTTCTGGCTTTTCATGAAAAAGGTAGAAAAAATCCTAGTTTTTTCGACTCTCTTACACTATGAAGCTTATTATTATGAATTTTCACTTTTCATAAATTATACCTTAATTGTCTAAACAATTATTATTTCTTTAAATATTTTTCAGTAAATTATGAATATTTATATTTTTCTTCTGGGATTATTGAATCAGTTATTTGGTGTGAAGAAGAAAGTTAAAAAAGCAAATGAAATTAATTGTTTAAAAAATTGAAAACTACTTTAAACCAAAAATATTACTTTTACCATTCATTAAGCTAGTGTGTCATTAATTCCAGAATATACTAACTTTTCATAATTTTGTGGTGGGAAGAAATAATTTGAACAAACAGAAATTGTTTAAACAATTGCAAAATATCATAAGGAAAAAATGTTACTCCCAATATTCATCAAGAGTCTCATTAATTCCAAAAATACACTAACTTTTTATAATTTGGTAAAAAAAATTTTGATGAAGAGAAATTGTTTAAACATTAGAAAAATATCTAAAGCCACAAATATTATTTCTAGCATTCATTAAGTGTTTCGATAAATCTAGAAAATATTAAATTTTTATGATTTTTTACGGGTAAAGATCTAGGTTAAAGAAATAGTTATTGTTTAAACAATTGAATATTGCCTCAAGCAAAAAATATTACTCCTAATACTCATATACTCATGTAGAGTCCCATTAATTACAGAAAATACTAAATTTGATTAATATTCTGCCAGAAAACAAAATTTAAACAAATAAAAATTGCACAATTGTTCAAACAAATTATTATTGTTTGTAGCTATATTTTCCTATAGTAATTCTAGATAGTTGTGGCTTTTTGTGAAATTTTTATCTTTTTGTCCACTTTTTCCTCAGTGAGGTAATAATTAATGCAACTTAGCAAACGTAATTGTTAGAAAAATTAATTATTGTAAAAAATATTCTGCCAGAAAACAAAATTTAAACAAACAAAAATTGCTTAAAGATTTAAAAAATATTTTAAACAAAAAATATTACTCCTAATGTTCATTACTTGTATCATCAAACCCGAAAAACACTAACTTTTTATGATTTTAAAGGGGAATAAGGGTTTAAACAAATAATAATTGTTTAAACAATTAAAAATCAGTTAAAAATACTTGAAAATACTTGTATGTCAATAAGACAAGTTTTCACAAAAAAGTAGTTAAACTTAATACCGAATAGATGATTTTTCGACCAAAAAAGATGAATTTTCAATCCAAAGGACGAATTTTGAACCAAAAAGTTGAATTTTCGACCAAAAAAAATGACTAATAAAATATTAGAATTTGAAAAAAATTATTAAATTTTTAACAAATTGTTGAATTTTCAACCTGCAAAGATGCATTTTCAACAATATTTTCGAATTTTCAAACAAAAAGGATTAAAATTCAACGAAAAGAGTTGCATTTTCAACCAAATAGTTCACTTTTCAAGCCAAACAGAATAATTTTTTAGGGGACAGTTGAATTTTCAATCCGAAAAGTTGAGTTTTTAGAGAAAAAGTTCATTTTCAAACAAGAAAGATGACTTTTCTACTATCAAAGATAAATTTTCAATCCAAAAGGAGGAATTTTCAATAAAAGAGTTAAATTTTTGACCAAAAGAATTTTGAACGAATTAGCCGAATTTTTAAATAAAGAAGATAGGGTTTCATCAAAAAATGGTATAATATAATTTTGAGTTTAAAAAATTACTTTCCAAACAAAACAAAACGAAACAAAAGAGTTAAGTTTTCAAGCTAAAAAGTCGAATGTTTAAAAAAGTGTTGACTTTTTAACCGAAAAAAATGAATTTTTAACAAGAAAGTTAATTTTCCATCAAGAAAGATTAATTTTTAACAAAATAGTTGAAGTCTCAACCAAGAAGATAATTTTCAATCAAGAAGATTAATTTTCTACTCAAAAAGACGAATTTTCAACAAAATATATGAATTTTCAATCAAATAGTTGAATTTTAAATTTATAGAGGATACATTTTCGATCAAAAATGGAATAGTTTAATTTTCAGTTAAAAAAGTTTAGTTTAAAAAAAACAAAGGAATTTTCAACAGAATAGTTACATTTTTAACCAAAAAGATGATTTTTTAACAAAATACATGAATTTTCTAGAAACTTATTGAATTTTGAAGCGAAAAAGACAAATTATGTACAAAATAGTTGAATCGTCAACCAAAAAAATGAATTCTTCAGAAAGAAGTTCAAATTGAAACCAAGTAGTCGATTATAAAAGTATGGATTCTCAACGAAACATGTAACAGTTGATATTTCAACCCAAAATTATTTCAATTTAAAATCATAAACAGTTGAATTCAAATAAAAAGACGAATGATAAACAAAATAGTTGAATCCTCAACCAAAAAAGCCTTATTTTCAACCAAAAAATTGCATTTTTGATCAAAATGGATGAATTTTCAACCAAGAAGATTACATTTCTACCGAAAAAGAACATTTCGCAACAATGTACATGGATCCTTTACCAAATAGTTGAATTTTCAACTAGAAAAGATCAGTTTTTAACCAAAAAAGGAAATAGTCCCATTCTCAGTTAAAAAAATGAAAAGGAAAATGAAATTTTAACAAAAAAGTTCAACATTCAGCCAAATAGTTGAATTTTCAACCAAAGAGATAAATCTTCAACTAAAAAATGAATTTTTAACCAGACGAGATGAATTCCAAACAAAAAATATAATAGTAGACATACAAAAATTAACATTTAAATAAAAATAGTTGGTTTTTATTATTGGGTTCTAGTAATTCAGTTCGTGTTTCAGTAAAATTTGCAAACTTTGTCAAATATATCATCAAGAAACGTACTAAACGTTATCTAAGTTCGTAAAGTTACTTCCACTGACTGTCCCCCCACCCCTCCTGTTACTAACCGTATTTTTTGAGCAACCCCCTTTCCCCCGCCCTAAAATAGGTAACGTACTTTATGGACTTTTGTATGCAGATGAATTCCTCTTTTCATTACAAATCTAACAATATAAAAAATACATGAGAAGATGCATGGACGTGAAGGAAGCTAGAGTTGTATGCCAGGACAGGAAGGTGTGGAGAGAAATAGTTTATAAGAAATGTGTGACGAAGAGTGTCAGCGGAGTGAGAGACGCCTGAAACGAAAGACCTTGGATACTAATGGGCCCGCGTGGAGAGCTTAACGTAGTGGATGTGATTAGAGTAAAGAGTATGGACCTTACTATGGGATTATCAGTCAGTTTGCTTAATTTTGTGTGATATATGACACATGATGAAGTTGTGAAGCTCTTCACCGGGGGTGATTGCTGGAGAGATTGATCAGCAAACTGTATTATTCATGTTTCCATCATTAAAGTGTTCTAGCTCTATCGTTCTATATTGATTACAAATTTCCTTTTCCTAAATTATTTTTTACTGTTTACCGCTTTTTCGAAGTCAGTTTCTTTATTTTAATTTTTGGATGTTTAAATCGATTTTACCTTTCCTCCTTGGGAGGTGGAGGTCGTACGTGTAGTTGAGGATGTACTCGTGACCGTCTGATGATTCATAGTGGAACCCTGATTGGAGGTATTGGACCCAGCACTGCCTCTCTGTGCGACTTGATGAGCTCGCTGTTGCTGCTGGTCATAGAGCTGCAGCAATTTCTGCTCCTTCTCTTGAAGTTGCTTCTGTTGAAAGCGGGCCTGGAACACGAGATGCAAACGTCATTAGACAACATAGAACTTACCCTACCTAGAATTACTTGTGAGTCCACCTTGAGATTAATAACTGTTATAATTTCAATTACTGATGTGCCTATACTAGGGTGTCCTAAAAAAACCCAACGTTTTTAATTTTGATCACGCCCGCCCCCCACCCTAAATTTTTTTCCATTTGGTGAAAACAATAAATGCGTATTTTTGTTGGGTATACTTCCGGAAAGGTCACCCAAGAATATGGATAAATTTCCGAATAGTGGTTACCTCCGATTTTGTTGAAACTACGTATACTCACGTATTGTGATGCGCTGATTACGAAAATCATAGTGAAAATTCGCGACAAGGACGTTTTCATGGTAAAAACCATAAGACACACCATAAACATCATGATTTTTCCGTTTATCTCAGTAAGTACGGAGAATTTTGAAAAATGTTTCAAACAAAAGTTCTAGCTAGTATAAAAATACATCTTGTTTGTATCATACACTTTTCGCTTAAAACCATTATTTTTCGAGAAAAAAAAGGATTGCGTCAGAAAAACAATAAAAACAAGAAAACAGTTACAGATATGCGTTCGGTCACGCTTGTCCCTTCTTTCCCTTTCTTTCTCGTCCCTTTTTCGTAACTATTCAGTAAATGCGTACCTCCCCCCCCACTTAAACCTGGAAAAGGGGACGCCCGTGACTGAACTAATTTCTGTAACCAGTCAGTAAATGCGGAGCCCCCCCCCCCCCCATTCAAACCTGGAAAAAGGAACGAGCGTAACTGAACGCATTTTCGTAATTAGTCAGTATATGTGTAGCCCCCTCCCACTTGAACCTGGAAAAGGGGACGAGCGTAACTGAACGCATTTTCGTAATTAGTCAGTATATGTGTAGCCCCCCACCCCCACACTTAAAGCTGGAAAAGGGGACCAGCGTAACTGAATGCATTTTCGTAACTAGTCAGTATATTTGTAGCCCCCCCCCCACTTAAACCTGGAAAAGGGGACGAGCGTAACTGAACTTATTTTCGTAAATGCGTAAATTTTCCCGTAAATTTTTATTTCTAGGCTCATTTTGGGAATATCTTTTTTTTTCTTGTTAAAAAATGATTTTAGAGAAAAAATGTACTCAACACAAAAGATGGGTTTTTTATGCTCTACAACTTTTATTTGAAATATTTTTCGAAATTCCCATTATTTATGAAAATAAATGGAAGAAACGATGATTTTATGGGTTTTTCATGGTTTTCGACATTAAATTCAAATTTGCGCCAATTTTTACTATGACATTCGTAATCAGCGCATCAAAATACGTGAGTATACGTAGTGCCAAATGAATCGGAGGTAACCACTATTCGGAACTACACCTAAGAATATTGACTTGATACTTGGCCTAGGGGTTTCTTTTAGACCATAGTTGAACGCACTGAAAGTATTCTTGGCGCAGAACAATATAAATTAAGTTATTAATAATTTAGACTTTTTTTTCAATTATTACATTCTCATTCTAATGAGAAGGTATTGGTTTTATGTAAAATTTGACATAGTCGGTTTTCATCAAATCTCCAGGTTTTGAGACCCCCTGAGCTAGAAAAAACGATTTTTACCAAGGTGTCTGTCTGTCTGTAGTCTGTCTGTCTGTCTGTCTGTCTGTCAGTCTGTCTGTCTGTCTGTAGCCACGATAACTTTCGAAAAAATGATCAGATTTGATTGAGCTTTGGCACACTTTTTTATGGCCTAAAAAGAGAGAACGAGTTCGTTAACCAGCTATTTTGGATGATAATTCAAAAAGTGAGCACATTTTGAAAATTTTTGCGACCACTTTTTTTTGAAAATTTGAAAATTCTACGTACGGTTATTAGTAGTACGCGAAATGACGACCAAAATATTATTATGACTTTTCGTGATAAAAAAAAAATTACTGGAGTTATAGCATTTTCAAAATTCCAAAAAACAAACGAAAATGAACATTTTAAGGCGAAAAACGCACGATATGAAAAAAGTCAAGAGGAGAAAAACATTGCTTCTTGAACACCCTATAATATTTTCATAACCACTTTTTGAATTTTTTGAAAAATAAAAAATTCCAATTTTGATCGCACAAAAAAATAATGAAAAATCAAAAATTCCATTTTGCTGTCAAACTATGCAAGATACGAGAAAAGGTCATCTCACCAAAATTGTGCACCTAAAAAAGATCTACAAATTTCTTATCAATTACTTTTTGATATGATGCGTAGTTTTTGTTTTATTTGTAAAAAACAGCATTGAAAATAGAAAAATCAAATTTTTAGACGAATAACACCAACTACGAAAAAAATGACCAAAACAAAATTTGTTTATCCAAGGAAGAGGTACGAATTTGTTGTGAATCATGTTTTAATAGGATGCGCAGTTTTTGTTTTATTCGTGAAAATAACATTGACAGTAAAAAAAATCGAATTTTTGAAAACAATGCAAGGTACGAAAACAGATAAATGAACAAAAATTGTGCATTCAAAAAACACTTACAAACCTGTAATCAACTTTTGTTGTAAAAATATATTCAAAATGAAAAAAATTAACTTTTTTGATAAACGGCACAAGCTAAAATAAAATGTTAACTAATAAAATTTGTCGCCTAAATTATATCATTACTTTTCATTTGAAATCAAATACAAATTTAGTAATTTTTATATGAAGAACATATAACACGAAGCGCAAATTGCGCGATCAGTGTATTTCGGAGCGCAAAGCGCGACGACCAAATCGCACGCCGTAAGTGCGCTCAAACTTTTTTGTTCCTATCATACGGTGCACAGAACCGAGCGTGAAACGCAAGGTTCAAATGATTTTCAAATCTAATATCGAGCGCGAAGCGCGAGTGTCTGGATGAGAATGTGTTCCTTAAGGTCGATAGAATCTTGAGTAAATAAAGTTTCTTTTCAGTCTAAAATAAAAACAAATTTAACAATCACTTAATATGTAGAGGTTTTGATAATTTTATAATATTTGCAAACAAACTTTTTCTTTTCATCGAAGTCGAACACGAAGTTCAAAAATCTAGAGGAGCCGAGCGTAAAGCGCGTTGTAAATACGCCCGAGCGCGTAGCGCGAGGTGAATACATAATCGAGCCCGAAGCGCGAGATAAATATATGATCGAGCGCGAAGCGAGCCGCGCGCGAAGCGCGCGATGAGAATGTGCCCGCGAAGCGGGCAGATTTTTCATTATTCTTTCCATTAAAATGATGAAAAATACTTTTTCTACGGAACTGGAAAAGTTTCCCAAATCTTGTCCAATTTTTCTATATAATTTTGAGAAATATTCCAACAAAATATAAATTTATTTATTCATGGAGTGTACTTATTCTATAAAATTGGCAATCTTTTATTATTATTCTTCAATTTCCTCTATGCTAGTTTCGCAATTATTCCAGCAAATTGGGAATTTTTCCACATTCTTTCATTTTAGTTACGAATGGAACCAGAGTAATAAACTTTGCAGCTTCAAAGAACCTCGTTG
>CAKNYM010052023.1:349227-360147 GCA_932195095.1 Andricus curvator
GCGATGAACTTTCGAGTTCGAACTGCTAATCTATAATAATAATAATAGGACATAGATCGAACATTGCCTTCCGGCAAAATATGTTATATTTGTGTTTTATCTTCCAACACATTTTATCGTCAACGAAATTGAATTCTGAACAGTTTCAAAGAATTCATGATAAATTCCAAAGAATTCAAGGTAAATTCAGAAAAGTTCAAAAATTAATTTCCAGAAAAGCACGCCTCTTGATATCACGTCATTTTCAATGAGTTTCAAATTCGAAATAATTTTCAGTTGCGGCTATCAAAAATTGAAAAAATATGGAATTATGGAAGACTTCAAGATTGGAAAATTTGGTGCGCAATGCTCTGATGAAATTTTCATATAATTAAAAGTCTGAATGAATTGAAAAATTCATTTGCTTTTGGATGGTTACAATCTGAGCTAGAATGCGGACTTTCCTAAATTGGACGCAGGAATTAAATGTTTTTGAAATATATTAGGATTTAAATGAGTTTATCTATCCGTAAGGATCTTTTGAGTGCAGAATTGGAAGAAATTTACAGAATTCTGTTGTTTTCAATGGAAAATCGGCGAGTGAATCGTCTTTATTATCTTGGCTCTCGAAATCTCTTCTTCGTTAAATTCCTCTGAAAGGGAAAATTCAAACAGTATTTGAATTAGAATAGCAGAGTGAAGTTAGCAGCGAGAGCAAACGGAAGTTCCATTCAGTGGGTTCTGTAAAGTTTCTCGCACCTTCTGACAAAAACGCTACTTTTCATAGATGAATCTTCGTGCATAAAAAGTTGTGGATCTCGTCGAAACACATATGTTTTATATTTATACTTTTTTTCTAAAATTAAGATTTTTTGAGAAAAATGACAAAAATGAATGTTCAGATTTTTTGATGGAAAAGGGGGCGTTTGGAAAGGGGTCGGTATGAATGGTGGGAGGGGGTTTGAGCCATTTGAAATACCCAAGATGCCGACCCATTTTTCAACGCCCCCTTTTCCAACAAAAAATCTGAAAATTAATTTTTGTCATTTTTCTCGAAAAATATTAATTTTAGAAAAAAGTATATATATATAAAATATGTGTTTCAACGAAATCTACAACTTTCATGAACAACATTTTTTTCCAAAGCAATATTTTTCGAGATTTTGAAAAAAAACTAATTTTTGAAAAAAGTAAAAATTATTAATAACTTAATTTATATTGATCTGCGTCAAATACCCTTTTAGTGCGTTCAACTAGGTTCTGAAAGGAACCCCTCGGCCAAGTATCAAGTTAATATTCTTGGGTGACTTTTTCGGAAGTATATCCTTTTTGTCTCCTATTTAAAAAAGTGGTTTGGCGATATTTCTCGAAAATATCACAATCATTGTTGTTTAAAACCGGATTGGTTTTGTATTACTTGAAGCTTTTTTCTATCTTAAATTTGAGATTTTGAAAATAGAATCTACAAATAATCTTTTTTAATCAGAAAAATCATAGAAAACCTTATTGTGCTTTTTAATACTCTCGTCCGGTTAAATTTAATTACATGTTTTATGTTAGTGCTTTCCCCTGAAAATAAGAATTTTTAAATAAGAATTAATATATGAAATTATAAAGTTTCAAAAGGACTTCAAATTTCTAAAAATGTTAAGTTAAGATTAGTTTTTTTTATCGAAATTAGCATGTATAAACAAAAATCATCATCAAGATTCTTAATTTTCAACAATTTGAGGTTATGTTAGCGTTTTACCCCAAGAATGAGTATTTTTAATTAAAAATTATTACTGTTCAAAGCTTAAAAAAATTTTCAACAGTTTACGTTTTCCGATTTTGTTAGCGTTTTTCAAAACCAGAAATTGGAATTTGAAAACAAAAATGATTAGATTTTAAAGGTTCATAATTCATTAACAATTTTAGGTTAAGTTAGCGATTTACTTCAATCAATGGTATTTTGAAACAAAAATCACTAGATTCTAAAGATTCTTAATTTTTTAACAACTTCAAGTTACATTAGAGTTGTATACAATAAGTTGGTATTTTAAGATGAAAATCAGTTCGAACATAATTTGCAATTTTTGAACAGTTTTAGATTATATTAACGTTTTTCACAGAAAATTATTTTCTCTTATGTTAGTGTTTTTCGTCCGAAATTAGTTTAATTTTTAATACAAATTATTATGTTTCGAAGAATGTTTACAAGTTTTCAACAACCTTAGGATATGTCGGTGTATTTTACCTGAAATCAGTGTTATCAAACAAAAGTCATAAGATTTAAATCCAATTACTTTTATACAAAACAATACATTTTTGTTGTTTTTCATCCGAAATTGAATTTTTTTGTAAAAAAAATCATGAGATTTCAAAGAAGATTCATAATTTTGGAATAATTTTTGTTTACGTTCGCGTTTTATATCAAAAATTGGTATTTTCAAACAAAAATCATTATAATTCGAACAAGATTTAGAATCTTGTAATAATTTTGGTTTATATATTAGTGTTTTTCGTCGAAAATTGGTATTTTTAATTTTATAAAATTAGATTTCAAAGAATATTCACAACTTTTTAACAATTGTAGGTTATGTTGGCGTTTTACACTAAGAATCGGCATTTTCAGTAAAAAAAGTGATTAGATTCAAAAAAAGATTCAAATTTTTTGTACAATTGTAGTTTAAGCTGGCGATTTTTGCCGGTAGTATCGATATAAATTTTTAAGATTTAAAATTTTTAAACAATTCAAGGTTATGTTAACGATTTTCACAGGAAATCGCGCATTTCAAACAAAAATCATTCAATTTTGAAGAATATTTTAATTTGAAACAATTTTTTGTTACGTAATGTTAGTGCCTTTCGTCGAAAATTGGTATTTTTGATTAAAAATATTATACGATTCTTCAGGTTATCATTATTCTTCAGATTATCATTCAGAGTCATTATTTTTAGCATTTTTGATATTTTGTATTCGCACTCGGTACTTTTATTTAAATAAAGAATCATTGGATTTCAAAGAAGATAAACGATTTTGAACAATTTTAGGTTTTGTTTGCGTTTTTCACCGGAAATCAGTCATTTAAAAAAAAATGATTAGGTTTAAAAGAAGATTTGAAATCTTAGACAAATTTTTTATGCTAGTTTTTTTTCGTGTAAAATTTGAATTATTAATCAATTTAAATAGTATATTGTGCTACAAATTAATTTTTTTAATTCTTAGATCCAAAGAAATGTATCCGAAGAAATACATTTCTTTGTCTCAAGAAATTGTTTTATCTAATTAATTTAAATATTGTTTAAATGTAAATACCTCGTGCTTTGAATTAAAGAAAGTATTTCTTTGAGAGATATTTTTTTAATACAAAGAATTATTTCTTAAAGTAAATGTAGCAGACAATTAGTTCAACAAACTAATTTTTTCAAACTAAAACCATAGATTTTTTAATTTTTGCGAGCTATAGAAACATTTTTCTAGTATCGTGTTAATGACCTATTTCCAATTCTCAAAAGCCAATTAACAAGTTTTTTGTTGTCAAACTGAAAATTGGATTTTTGTCACCTTCAAAACTTGAAAAATTTTGCACCACAGAAAAATCTTTGCTCTCTATTTTCTCAGAATAAAATAATATTCTGAAGCACCTAAAAATAAATTCTAAAAACTGATTCCATTATTCGATATATTTACTAGTTCGATAATGAAAAATTACTAATTTCTTGGTGAAAAATATGAATTTATTTAGGGTCCTATATATTATTTCAAATGAGGTGATAGGAATGGAAGACGCTACAAACAGAAAAGTTCAATAAAAAACACGATTCTGTAATATTTTCAACTTTATTGAAACAATGAGAAGGTAATATTGTGAAAATTGTAAATAAGCTAAGTCACCTTCACCATAACAAAACGTATCTGCAAGTCACTACTTCAAAGTGGAAAAATAAGAATTATTTATACACCTGAACTTTTTATCTTTACTTATAATCATATTGAAAATAATCTCTTTAATCTACCGGAAAAAAATATTATTGCTTCCGCCATACTTATCACGTACTAATATTTTAGTGCATCGAAAACTCACTCCATATTTTTTCGAGTGGAACACGGAAATATTTGTAATTCAAACAGAAAAATACTGAAAAATCGAATCAATAAAACTAAAATATATTCGAATAAAGTAATTTTTATTTTCTAAACAGCCAACTCATGAGTTTCATAATTATGTCATACAAAATCGAAACTTCGAGTCAAAATTTGTGGTTAGTAAGAAATTCGGAGAAATTAAATAAGTTTTAATCCAAGTTTTGAAAACTTACAAAAGTTGGTTTTTATTTCAAATAGGCCCTTATAATATGTTTAATTGCAATGTAAAGTGTTAAATCAATTATAAATATCAAACCTCTGTCAAAATTAATCCTATATCATGAGCGTCATATTCAGAATTCCAGCATTCTTAATGTTAGAAAAATCTGTATTAAATTTAATACAAATGTATATGAAGTCATTTGCATACACGTTAGTTGAAATTTAATATACATTATAATTTAAATATAATATACAGGTCGGTATAGCACCGTGCTTGAAAACTCAAAGTGCTTTTATTTCTTTAAATCTTATCAAATATTCGCAATTGAAGTAATAATCTAGAATTCGTCGATTTAATTGCTTTTTATGATCAAAGTGCAACGTACACGTGGAACTCTTTCCAATTTTATTTTTCATTAACTTACTGTAAGAAGATATCAGGTTTTATTATTAAGAATCGAAAATTACTACTAATCTTATTTTGATTTTGTGTAAAATGGAATTATCTGAGCGATTATCATGAATGTATATGAAATTTAATAAACACATATCTAAATAGCGATTTCATATGCTTGATATATTAATTTTAATATACATTGGTATGTTAAATTTTATACTATTTTCAACAGTGTGAGCTATTTGTTTTAACGATATCACCAATATCGTTGGTTCATTTCCAACAATATTTGTAGCAAGATCAAGGATAAATATCACTAGTTTAGCTATACATTTTTTTCCGTGAAGAGCGGAAAATCTGAGAAATTTTGCTTTTAGTCCTATGAAGACTTATTAAATTTATCGCTGAAATTTATATTGCTTTATTTTCAAATCAAGTTTTTTAATTCAGAGGAAGTGTGATAATTTTCATGTCGCAATGGGAAGATCTAGATAAGCTAACATGCTGCATCATCATATTTACACCACATTACCTTGTTTGAAGTATTATTTGCTTTACGTCTTAACCAAGGCAATGAAACGAACAGGATGTTAAATATGTGTAGCCAACAAGAAACAATCAGCTTTCGGAAGCAAAAATTTTCAAGTGCTTTAATTAAATTCTCCTTTAATTGATTAGACAAAAATTAAAAATTGTATCATATGTAGGGGCAATATTTTTGAAATACAGTAAATACGCGTAAGATCTTTGATGCATCAAACCCGTTTATTTATTTTATTTGATGTAATTATATCATTACAAAGTACGTTATATTACATCCGAGGCCAGAATAAATTGTTGAAAATTGAACGATGCATAGACATTTTAGTATCATTTTTATTTTCTCTAATTGCTTCCACGGCTCAGCTTGGGGATGATCCTCTGCCACAACGAAGACGTCGGCGGCGCCGTAAGGCTCACAAAATATCTATCATACTTTTGATGTCCCAGTGCCGTCACTGGAATACGGCTGTAATGAGTGATAACGCCTAGGAAAATCTGTTTCTTTCTAGCGTCAAATATTTGATGAGTTTTTCCATCAAGGCGTACTCCAATTACAACCATTATATTCATTGCCACCTTATTGAACCCTATATTTTGAACTTTCTCAAGCTGACCATCTCTTGCTCTGTACCATATAGCTCCATACTTTTTAATTGAGTATTCAAGGTCTTTTTCAAAGATTGCCATTCGCTCATCATCTAATTCTGTAAGAAGAAATACTCATGTAGAAATTTTCGCCATGGACCATTTTACGGATATAAATAAAATGTAAAAAAATTTTCATCTGACCGGAACCACGTATCTTTTTCCAAGGAAAATTTTAAAGCAATTCAATCTTTATTTTCAGGAATAATTTCAAATTTTTTAATAATTACTGGGGAGGAATTTTTCGAGAAATAATCCTTTCAGAAAAAACGTACGAGTGAGGGCCCGATCGGTTGCGACGTGACTTTTTGTACATTGGGTGAAGGTATTTTAATTTGGATAATTTCGAATAGAAAATAAGTGCACTATAATTTAAAATACGCTTAAAATTAAATATATGATATGATTATATTTACCAACAGAATGCGTGAGAAATGGTAAGACACAGAGCAGACAGACAATGATGATCCTCATGGCGTGAACGATTTTTGTAACGAGTACAATGAATGTGGTAGAAGATTTTTCTCTGTATAATGCATAGTCATTAAGCGAGTTTTATTTCGCAGTGGGAACGTCAACACTTAACATGTTTATAGTCTCAATACACACACTACAGCAGTGATGCATTCGAGACGATTTCGAGAAAATTCTAGATTTTCTTGAAACATGTTCAGGTGAACTCAAAACTTCATGGAGATCGAGAATCTCAAATAAAAAGTTTCGAGTTTCTCGACTCGAGATCTCGAAATTTTTTATTTGAGATTCTGGATCTCCATGAAGTTTTGAGTACACCTGAACATGTTTCAAGAAAATCTCGAATTTTCTCGAAATCGTCTCCAATGCATCACTAACTACAGGATGGTCCAAATTTATACCTGTGAAAATTCGACTTTCAGATTTTGGTAATCGATCCCAATTTGTTCGTTTTCCGGAAAAAGAAATTCCCTATTTCTTTCTCAAATCGTTCAAAATTAACCCATGCCCCGGGTTCTGGAAATTATTATGGTTTTTAATGGCAAAAGCTCTGTTTTCGAAAAAATTTGAAAAAGAAGTGGGGTCGATAGGGGTGTGATAACGTTAGTGTATAATGCAGAATTCCAGAAGAGTTAACGCAGAATAATAATTACATTTTGAATTAAAATTTTGGACCGTTTGCAAAATAAGGAATCCAATTAGGATAAATCATTTGTTTTTAATTAATTTTAAAATTAAAACGCGCTTTTTCATGGGTGCAAAAATGACGCCTAATTTTTTTATCTACTTTATTGCGTGCAAAAAAATATGAAAAAATTTCGAATAAAAATGGTTTTTAATGAAGTTGGAATTTTGGGACATTCTTGAACATTTATCGTCAAAAACTTGAAATTTTTTCGTAAAATTTCTTTATTTAGAAAAATTCTGGTTTATTATTACCAGAATTCTGGTTAAGTATGAAGTTACATACCTGTAATTCCCGAGCAATTCCGGTTTTTTGACCAGAATTTTTTGGTTAAAATGCAAAAAAAAGGATGTCAAGTATGACCCTTAAAAAAAAATTATTTCGAAAATCGCTTTTTTGGCTTTTCTTGTTAATGGTTATCGCGTGATTTTAACTCATGTTCCTTTAAAACATTTTATTAAAATTCTCATTAGAACCTGGTGGAAACATTTTTTACAAGAATGAACAACATTTCTACAACTGTAATTTTTTGTAAAAATGTACAAAATGTAACAAAAAAAAAACTATTAAATACAATTAGCTAATTTTTTCTTGTATTTTCTTGTAGTAAAGTAAAATAATAACAATAAAGTACAAGTTTCTATAATTCAAAAATTTGTATAACTTCTTATTAATATTTTATTACTTTCTTGTAATAGTACTTTGTTGTAATAGTAGGATATTTAATATATAAGTTTCTACAAAACACTAAAATTAGAAAAAAAATATTACGCTTTTACCAAGAACTTTTGCTATTATCTAATTAACTTTATTCACGTTAAAAATAATCCTTATAATATATGGTCGGGTTTGCACTTACCTAATGCATTGACATACGTTGAATCGTTCACTTCACGCGCACCATTTTAAATCAAACACATTCGATAAGAAAAATTCAAAAATTGCTTTATAACCCAAACCACTAAAGATTTAGTTAATATTTTTTTTTCACCCCGTAATTTTAAGTTCTAGAAAATTTAAGTCGAGTTGTAAACAATCGACAGTTTATGTTATGTTTTTCGGGTCCAGTCAACTGTCAAGCTGACTCGTCACATTTTTTGACATCGCATCGCTATATTTGACAAATATCACATTTGTGGTAATTCAAATTATTGCGGAATATCTCTTATTTGGGAAAAATTTCATGTTGACATCAAAGTGGCAAAAAAGTCGCTCATTTGTATAGTGGTCCAGAAATGGATTTTAACGGACAAAAAACAGGTCGCATTTTTTTAGCAATATTTAGTTCGAAATGAAATAAAAAAAATAATAACATAAAATTCCGCATCGGTCCCTCTAAGCCAAAATCTTATTTTCATTTTGTGTAGAATGTTTTGTTAGTAAAGAATACATGAAAAATATAATTTTCCTATGTATTATTTTTTGTGTTCGTGTGGATTAGTAAGCTACACCAGAAATCAGTAGTCATCGATGCACAGACTCAAATATAATGAAAATAAATTTTTTAATCGACAATCTTAGTTTCATAAACAAATTTTATAAATAAATAGATATATAAAAGCACTTGTCTAAGATTAAATATTCTCTCTTCACTAAAAATAATTATTAAATACTTCACAATGTTATTTGAAATTGAAAAAGTTATGTAAAATAAATATTAATATTTTTTGTAATCTAATTAGTTATTAAAAATTATTTTTTATTCGCATGTTTGAAAAAAATCATTTTTTCAAAAACATCCTGCGAAATAATTTGGGCATGTTGAATGAGTTTAAAAGAGTTCTTTGTTTACAAAAATATAAATGAAGGGTTGCAGCACAGATCGAGATAACCAATATTTTTTCCAAAAATGGGCTTTTTGCATAAAAATTCTTTAAAAATAACATACATTGTGCGTTAAAATGATTTGTTCGAAATTTCATTTTAAATATCGTAATAAAAAAATGGGTAATTCATGACCAGATAACTGAATCTCTGTACTTGTCTCCCATCTTCTTCTTTTTTAATTGCCTGAACTCTTAACTTTTTGAAATAACCTTTCTCTGACCATATTCCTCTTCTTGAAAGTTTCTAAATAGAGTAAAATAATAAGACACTTCATTTTTGAAAGAAAAAGTCCTCAAACAAAACTATTTTCTACTTTTTTCAATACTAAAGTACCAATCAAATTTCAACCTAAAATTTTAAATCTTCATTTCCCCCAAAAAGGAACTTTATAAGTTTTTTTTTCACTCAACTATTTACCTTGCGATCAGAAACGATATTTCTTAAAATTATTACCGTTTATTTATAAAGAAACATATACACCTTTTTTCTTTTTATAGAATTTTCAGAGAAAAATCGTCTGTTAGAATGCGATACAGTGACACTAAATCTCTAGTTTTCCGGAACAGTATACATTTTTTGGACGAAATTGGAACCTCTGAATTATTTAATGACTCTCGGAAATAAGTTTTTTTTGTTTAAACTGAAAATTGCATTTTTTATCGTGATCCGCAACTAAATCACTTAATTTTGTTTTGTTTGGTTTGTTAAAAAAACAAATTGATATTTTGGAGAAATAAAGAAATACGTTGGTGAGCCTATCACTTTCTTTAAATAATAAAAATAAGCGTCGCAACATTTCAGTATTAATAATAATAAATTATTATATTACAGGCTCGCCAAATGTTTTTTTTTATTCCTCTAACAAATCAATTTCTTTAATGAGAAAAAAAATTTATTAGACTAATTCATTATACCTTTTATTTATATTTAGTTTTATCCTTTTATGTAGAAAACACTTACATTTATAAATTTTCTACTATGAGGACTTGGATGAATTTTTTGACTTCACGACTTTGATTACCTTTAACATGAATAAAATATTAATGTCTATTTGTTTATAAAATTGGATGATGACAATAAAATGGTTGTAATATCTGTATTTGTATATAAAGTATGTCTATTTGTTTATAAAATTGAAATATAACAAAAAAATTCTTGCTTAAACAATTTACTTTTGTTACACTCGTGTCTGTGAATCGATTACTATTGATTTTTGGTGTACTTTACTTATTCATACGAAAAAAAAATAATACTGCTGCGAAATAATATGGGTGTATTCACTATGGATATATTTATTTGTGCTCATTTTATGAAAATTTTTCTTCCTCGTATCGAAAAAATCAATTTTAAATCAATTAAAAAAAAAAATAAAAAATACACAGTTAAAGTGTACTTCTATACTGGATATGTCCAAATTTACATGAACCTAAATCCTTCTATCATAAAAATAATCATGAAAATTTAGGAAAAATAAAAAAATAAATTTCACTGATGATGTAATGAATTTTCATCTACGTTTGGTACAGCAATACATTTTGCACTTTTTTGTCACTAAATTTGTATAAATAGGATCCAGATTTTTTCCTGTCCACAGTTTTTTGCACGAGCAATTTAAAAATGCATTTTTTGTAATTTTTCTCAAAATAACATATAGAAAAGGGATATTTTAACAATATAGTTACACAAAATTTATTTCGGTAAGAAAACAATGATTTATTTACACATTCTTTTTATCTTGAATAAGTTGAAAGCTATCGGAATTATCTATAAAATAAGCTAGGATGCAGTTACCTTCTCATCTTTTAAAAGAAGATATTTAAAGTTGACACAAAAATGTTGGGAAACTTTAAATATTTTTCTCCTGATTTATATAAAAAATATATTTATTTGATTTTTATTATTATTTACCTACGCGTGAGATGTCTTCGAATTTTTTCAAACCTTTTTACAGCAACTTTGTAAAATCTTTATAAAGGTAAATGTCCTAGTAATCGTGACGGTCACAATAATCGTGAAACTTGGTTATAATTTGAATATTATTATTATTATTATTATAGATTAGCAGTTCGAACTCGAAAG